>OMLM01014151.1:0-24554 GCA_900302695.1 Helostoma temminkii | reverse complement strand
TTCTTCCTCCACTCCAAATGTTTCTCCCTCAGGTGGCACATCCCCCTTATCTTCCCTCTACGTCTTCCTCACCTGCCACACTTTCCCTGCCTGCCCTCTCTCTGTCTATATCTGTGTCTATCTCTCACACTCTCCACCCCCTCCCTTTGCTCTGTTTTTCTTTTACTTTTCTTTCTTTTATCTGGGCGCACATTCCTCTCCTCCTACACTCAAAATTCTCACTAAAAGATTCCAAGTGTCTGGGCCCTGTGCCTCTCGAACAGGCAGCACAGCCACATACACACTATGTATACACACACATGCGCACAGTTACACCCACAGAAAGACGTGCATGAACACACACACATAAAATTCTGGATGAAAAAGGGGGATAACAAAGTAAACAAAAGGCATGAGGAGATGCAAGGGGAAAGGGAAGCCTTCTTCCATTCTGTAATATGAATTGATGCTTTCAGTGGATTCCCATCATCCATTTATCAACTACTATCTGCCCATCAATCCATCCACCCATCCATCCATCCATCCATTCATGTTTTCTTCTCCAGAAACATAAAATAATTTGTAGATTAAAATTAAAACAACAATAAATTAATTAATAAATTAACTGGCGTCATAGGCCATTGTAAACTCTATATCGAATGCTTCACTCTCCTACAAATAATCTGCTTCTCCAGAGAAGATGAATGTCTGCACAAAGTTTTATTTAAATCCATCTAGTGCTAGTGTTTTGGTTCATGTTACAAAGCAGAGAATAAACAAATGACCAATAGAGCCACACACACACATACATACAATAGGATACACAGCATTTTATAAACACAGCTTGTGTTAGATATGGCCACCATGTCATTCTGGTCTCTCGGATGCACAAACCTCTTCAGTGTGGGCCATATTATGAAGTGTTTTGTTGTTGTTGTTTATTTTGGTGAGATACATCATTATTGCTATTGTTATATGTCATGCTTTCATCAATTACAGCCAATATGGTGATGGCAGTAATCATTTTTATCTGATCAGATGACACACTTTTCATGGAGTGAATAATTCATTTGGAAATTAAACTGTAAATAATGATGAAATCATAATTCTTTTCTCCGTCTTGCATCATGATCTCCCACCTTCTAGGCAGCTGTTTTATGCTGCCTCTTCTGCATTCTTTGAGACATCAATAATTCACACATGAAGTTGAGGATGAATTATTCACTTAGTGATGTCAGACAAAAGTGGGCTTGTATACCACTTTTAAATGAGCCAGAAAGAGGAGGGTCACCTGCGGGCCACAAAGTCAACTCACATTTAAGCCACATTGCCACCCAACTGTATTCACTAACCTTCTCTTCTTCTCACTGTCAGCCTTCACATTTTTTGCTTCCTTCTTACACATTGCATCCTCTTTTCATTCTTTCTTGTCACCTAGATTACATGCATGTAGAGCGAGGCGCTTCTGTTTGAAAGAGACAACACAGGGACAAGGATAAGTAGTGGTGGCTGAAAAGGGGATTTCACTGCCTATCCTCTCAGCACACAATGCAAGCCAACAATCCTGCAAACTAATCCCATCGCTGCTTAAAACTTGAGGTGTAAAAACTGTGGGAGAGCCAGGGAGGAAGGCAGTCAGGCAGACAACAGTATAGCCATACAAAACGCTGTCATTTTGCTTTCTTTCCTCCTCTCTTTCCCTCATTTTCCATACTTTTCCCGTCATTCTTTCTTTTTCTCTTATTTCCTCTCTATTTCTCATTAAAACTGTTCTAGTGTGAGTCACACACTCTTGCTGCATTATCTTGCCCCTGGGTCTATTTAGACACACACTGCCTCCTTAACAACTGTTCACATTAATCATTTGATTCAGTATGACGCTAATTAGAATTTGTCAATACTATTAATCTGCTCGTTCAGCCCTCATGTGGATCTGAATATCGCAGCGATTATGTACACGCGTAGATGATAAAGTATTACCTGTTTCCTGGACAACACAAGCAAATGATGAACAGCAAGGAGGGAAATCAACCCTTCATTAACCTGTCCAGGCTCCCATGTTGGCAAGCATTTGCAGTGAGGAAGTATTCCAGAAAGAGAGCATGTCTACATGTGCGAAAATAGCTATTAAAACCAGAGGAGTAGACCAGAGTTAGTAGCGCTAGAATCAGTGAAATAACTTTACTATTGAACTACTCAGACCACAGGTGATATGTCTGGCATGTAAAAACCCAGCTTTAACTGTTAGCTAACGCAACACTTGCATTACCTTGTTTGTGTCAGCACCATTATGTATAAACAGACTATAATGTAATAATGTAATTATCAGCCACTATAGGCCTGTATTAACAGGGTATGAATGACAATATAGGCAAAATACAGTTCTAATATGCTTCATATCATAAGTTACTGTTGAGAAATACTAGTAACGTTGCTATGCAAATGCTTAAAACTACAGTTAAGTATGTTCAAAGCCATTAATTGAATTTTAGCTTGTAGCTTACACTCTAGAAATGCTAATTTGTAGTGTTAAAGTAACATGTTTTATTGTGATGTTAGCACTAATCCTATGCCCACATGGGTATGTATGATTTAACTACAAGTTTACTTCTTTCACCAGCTGCTAAAATTCTTTAAGAGCGTTTTAGCTGTCAGCTTTTAGCTGAGAGCGCTACAGTCACACTGAAACCACTTAGTCTGTTCATGGTTTTCAGACTTGCAATGCCACAAGGTAATGACACAGTCTCATCGAAATAAATGTAGCTTTACACACTTTTATACTCGGTTAACAGTAGCAGTAAGTCAGTGCTGTAAATATTTGTGATTTTTCTTTTCTTTTTTTTTACTTCCTAATGAACTCGTGTCAAAAAGAATTTAAGTGCAACAAAAGAAACAGAGCCAAAGATTTAATTAAGCAAAAGATGAAGTGCCCAAAAATCAATGCTGAAGCCTTTTCTACAGTTTTTTTCTTTTTCTTCTTTAGAGAACTAGTTTGAAATGTACTTTACTCCACAGACGTGCAGATCTCTAGGGAGTGGGCTGAGGTGTGACAAAGTCAGACATTAAACAGAAGCTAGGCCAGGTTAGAAGGGCCAGGCGTGGGAGACAGGAGAGAGCCTGTGGGATAGAGCCCTGTGTAGGCACCAACTTAACCTGCCCCCCTCCCCCTCATCTCCAGTCCTATCTGCTCACCCACGCACTCTCCTCCATCCCCACTCCCCCTCTCTCCTCTCCTCTATTTTCTCTCCATTGTATTTATCACCCTCTGCCCACACTACAAACTCCATGCAGAGACGCAGAATAAGAGCTCTGCTTGTGTGTTTTGCTAAAAAGTGACATGTAAGAATGTGCTGCAGCATTCCCTCTGATCGCTAGCGTTTCCATTAAACACAGGACAATTTGAAGTGGTCTGTACTCCTCCAAACATCACCAGTAGACATATACAGAGACAGCCATGGCTGGAAGAGGGGAGGCAGTCAGTCCCAAGTCAGTGTTTAGTAAATGCTCAGTCAAAGGTGAGAAGAGGCAGTCTTGTTAAGCCAGTGGTATGTTCAATGACGGACAGACACAATGCAGTGCAGTGGAGACCAGACAGACTTGAACAGGCTTTTGCTGTTATATTTTTTGTTTATTATTGCTGTGAAGACCAGTCAGTAAACAATTACTTTTTTATCAAACTGTTGACTATAACTATAGTGATACACAATCACACATTAGTATGTGCAGGTATCGTCATGTGAACTTTCCAAATCTCCCAAGATTAAAGAACACAAAAGAAACAAGATTAGCAATGACTGTAGTGCACCGTAGTAACATTACCAGGACTGTCATGACTGATGTGATGAAAGTTTATATCTAGGTTAAAAAGATCCACTGATTCATCAGTGAAGTTGCCAAACACCTCAAGGAATAATTTAGCGTCCTGTTACAGAAAGAATCAAGAGTAACAATCATTATTAATTATGATTATGATAATTAATTATTATTAATTAAGTATTTACAGTACATCTTGTGAACATTATTATTATTATTATTTTTATATAATCTTAGTTTAATCTGTAATAGTAGTAACTGTTACTATTATATAATTGTACTCAAAAATATTGACTTGCTCAAATAAGTGAAGTAAGTAAAATCTCACTCTTCTTAAAATTATTTTGAGTAAACATTAGGTTTGTTTTGGTGCTCCAAGTCAGTGGTTCCCAACATATACTTAAAGGTTAAAGGTGGTTTTACTTGGTAGGGCATAAACTGCAGGAACAATTTAACAACTAGGAACAAAGTGTCACTTTGCTGAGCAACAAGAACAACAGCTCCTCATGATGCCATATGCCATGCGTAACATTTTGTGATATACATTTGAACTTGTGTTAATTTACTTTTTGTGTGGACCGTCATCTCACTGAGCGTCCCTGGTGTGGATGTAGCTTAAGCTTAAGTAACAAAAACTAGCGCGCAAAGATAAGGAAGCACATTTCATTCATCAAAGAAAATAAAAATTGGAGCCGGTATCTCATGACGAGATCCAGATCTGTAAACAAAGTCATGCATTTTAAATGCAATATAGCTTTGTGATGTCTTAGAGAACACGTGTTATGCCTGGTTTTGCACACCTACATAGATATGGCATGCACCCATTCTTTTAGTACATTAACTTGGGTCCATGATGCACCCTCCCCTGGGTGGTTTCTGTGCAAGATTGGATTTAAAAAATTCTAATGTGATGAAAATTCTGAGACGTCGAAACTGCCACGTCCTTATAGAAACCAGGTCACAATTTATTTTGGCACACACATTCCTGTGACAAACTAAAACCATGTGGAATCTGATCAGCTGATCAGGAAAAATGCTTGTCTATGAGCCAATTTGTACTGTAGCTTAGTTGGCAGAGCCGTCATCTACCGGCCCCAGGGTTAGTGGTTTGATTCCCTGCTCCTTCTGGCTAAATGCTGAGGTGTTCTTGGACAAGACACCAAAATCCTGTAGCTGTCTTGCACTTCTAAGTTGCTTTGGATAAAAGCATCTGCCAAATGAATGTACTCAGGTACTTTAGTGTAAAAGCAAGAAACTGCACCTTGTAAGTTGCCCTAATAGTATTGAGCCCCTGAAAATGGCTGTAGTTCCTAAACATTAGATACAATATTTTTGTGAAACCTCTTAAAATAAAGCTTTAAACAAAACTACATTTTGATCACATCTTGATAGTTTTATTTCAAATCTATTGTGGTTGTGTAGAAAGGCAAAATCATAAAACCTCTTTCACTGCCCAGATATGCTGGGTCATAACTGTAAATCAAACTGTGTACAATTTGTGCTCAATTTTCCTCGCAGTATTGTGTGCACTTAGTCAAAAACACCCTACATTGCATATTTATGAAGACAAAGACTCAAAATCCACATTGTGCGCCATTTTGCTCATTTGAAAGATGCTGTCATCAGTTTAGTAATTGTGTTTTGCCATATATGCTATATGTTTACCATGAGCACATGGGAGTGGTGTTGATTTAACTTGTGACAATACAGCGTACTTCCCAGTGCACAACCAACATTACTTATGATTATACCGTTGTTAAAAGTAACTTTTTGTCACTTGAGGTACAAAACAATCCCTTTGAAAGTACAATCAGAAGAAGCAGAAAAACAACTCTGCTGAGTTGTGCTACCTCAGTGTCAAACTTTTAGACTGCAAAAGGTATAGTTCTACTCTACCTCCCTGTTTTTTTTTTCTTTCTTTCTTTTTTTTTTTTGCTAAACTTTAGACACCACTTAACACTCTTCAAATTTAAAGGTCATGCAGAAAGTGCTTGCACCATGAGTTAAAGGCCTGTGGTTGATGTGGTCAGCAGTTACTTCTGCTCCTCTAAACCAAACACAAAGGGCAGTAGCGCTTTTTACCAGCAGGGATAGTACCTCTCTTCCCTTTCCGCTCTGCAACTTAATAACACAACAGTCACCTCAAAAGAGTGTTGTTCTGGTCTTGTCTTTCTCTTTTCTGTTGATGTTTTCAGTGTTTATCTTTTCTTTTTATTCATTTGTGTAAGTTCACAGGTCAGTAATAATTAATAACTCTGTGTCCTTGCTCTAGTTACATTGTGTCAGCATACAGTACATGTAGTGACGATTATTATATCTGCCTGGGAGAGACAGTGATTAAAAGTAAGACAAAAGTTTTGTGCCAATAGGAAATGGTCGTGAGCCACAGGTTTGTCGGGTTGAGCAAGATACTGCTTGGCTGTCACCAAGTCCAAATTTAGCACAAGGCTCAGGAAATAAACTGTAACCTGTAAATAATGTTTATCGTTATTATCCCTACCCAGTTTCTCTGTCGTATGTGGTTACGTACTGGTTCTTCTACTGGTTCTACTTCTCAACAATATGTCACATCTGATCTCAGTGCCCTTTGCCTCGACAGGCAGCCGCTCATGTGTGGTGTAATCCACAGTCTGCTGCCCCAAGGCTGTACAGGTTGTCTTCAGGTTGTCTCTACTTGCTCAAAATGTGCTCATGTGTGCGTTGCTGTGCGTTTGTGTACATGTTGCGACCAGTCCACCATCTTCATGTATAACCACTGGCAATACACCTCAACATCTCTATCACTGAGAATTCCCACTGATTTACATGTCTTGCTAGACACATTTAACTCACTCTATGAGTGTGTCTCCACTTGCATTTGTGTGTGTGTTTAGGCCAGCATGAGTGCTGCTGTGCCACTCTGATCTCTGTCAGGGCCTCAAGCCAAGCCTGCGGCAGGTCCGGCAGCAAAATTTCATAAAACTCTAGAAGTCCTTCCCAGCAACTGACACAGAAAGAGAGAGAGAGAGTGCTGGCGGTGTTCCTGCTCACTGGTACATTAATATTTTTCTCCATTCAGGAGACAGCAGGCTGGCTGTCAGCACAGGACCCCCACTCCCTTACAATATGTGTCCAAAAAGATGAAGGCAGATAAAATGCAATGTGATGCAGCTCATATGAGACAGCTGAGATAAGCCACTGACGTCACACACCCATCGTCACACCTCTCCTGACATTGTTTGTGAAACATGCCGTGTGCCAACACCATACCACACACAAACCCACATCACACAGAGTAGAAGAGCAGGTCTTGTCCCGTGTCTGCTCTGTCCGCAGGGAAAAGAAGATGGAGTGGAAACATAAACAGCAAAATCTACCATAAGGAAAGAGCATGAGAAAAGTATTAGAGGAGGGAATATAACAGACTTTGTTATGACACAAAACAACAGGCGGGTTGAAAAAAAACATACAAAAGTTAGGAATGAGACACATGAAAATATTCCAATGAAAGGTAAACAAAGCCTGACAAACAGAATAACAGCCAAAGCAATTCCTTCTGCGAAGGCATGCAATATCAATTTATGTTAGCAATCAAAAGCTCATAGGTTGGAGAAGAAAATGGTGTTTTCTGACAAATGAGCAGAGTAAGACACAGAGAAAAAGTGCAGACTAATATTTTTGCTTATGAGCTATTTTACCAATAAACATCACTTTCTCTCAGTTATCAATAGCTAGCTAGAGCTAAAGTCTTATGGTTATCTTAGCAAAGCACATGAAATAGAAACAGGGAAATAACTAGCCAACATGTACATTATAGTTTTTGTATGATATTGCTTGTGTGACAAGTAGAATTTTAAAGATGTAGAGACCTCTCCCTCTGAGCCCCTTTCAGTACGCTCCTACCAACAGACAGTCAGGTAATGCCTACTCACTCATAGAAATGAATGGGGGTTTTTTGCACAGCACTGTGCCCACAGCATCCATCCTATAAGGGTGAATCCATCCTAGTCAGGTAGCATGACCTGCCAAAACATATTCCATGATGATTGGGTGACTGTAAGAAGGGTTTTTCTCTCCCTATACAATATAGAAGTGTTAATACTCTGATGGAAAAAATATAAACATGTACCTTTAACTAGTAACTAAACATTTTGTTTTTCTGAGGCATATTCCAACTGCAACTGAGGTGCAAACTAGTTTAATAATGTGTTTTTTTCTGATGTAGCTTTTGTTTAAGGAAGCATAATTTGAATATGATCGTGGTTATTTTAGGAGCAGAGGAGTTGCAAGATCTATTTTTCCAAGTTAACACAGTGAAAGTCTCAAGTACTTTTTACTTTTATTTCTTCTTTCTTTTTAGACCTAGAGTCTGCACGGCTCATATGAGCAGTTTTGGGGCAATTACACTGGCATGTAGTGAATCTATGCAAATACTGATTTGCAGTAATTGTGTGTCTTATTGTTTGCAAAGGCAATGATATAAATGGGCGGAGCATCAAATTTTTGACCTTTTCCTAACAGCTTATCTATAGGGGTTCCCCTCGAGTTCTAACTTCCTTGTGTATTGATAAAAAGATGATAAAGAAGAAGAAGATAAGAAGTTGATATAGTTTGTCCAGTCACAGTTGAGATAAGCGTGACAGATGGGCCTCTCTCAGAGCTCCAGTGAATAGACAGCACACTGATGTTCCCCACTGTCATAACGCTCACAGGATCAACTACCCAGCTGAGTCTGCCCAGCAACAATTAATGTTCAGATATATTCTACGGCACACAAGCTCATTTACTATGTGTTGCAGTCTCTCTAGATTGTTTGGAACAAAATCAATGTTAGTCAGGGACTGACTACATTTAGAGTTGGCAGAGCTGCCTTCCTCTTGCTGTCTGAGGGGAGTGGCATGCTGCACAATGCCTGCGTTGAAGGTTTGTTTAAGGTTAGAGGCCTCTGGGTGTTGACACAGCTGCCCAGGGAGCGGAGATGAGATGAGGGACACAGAAGATGTTGGGCAAAACTACTTTGAGCCTCAGGGTCAATGGTAATGATAGCGATGTGGAATGATCATGATTGGCAAGAGGAAGTGTTTAAAACTGGGAAACACATTTGACTCTCAGAACATGATTTTGGTTCCTAAAAATACAATGACCCTTACGCATCAAAACTGCTGTGCAGACGAAGGTTTTGTTTATATGCATGGTGCACATATGTCTGAGTGTGTGTTTATCTTGAGTTGTGTTGGGGAAAGACTGTTTTTATCATTATCAGCATTTATTCTTCAGGGTGACCCCTGGCTCTCTCATCAGCAAACTCTGTGTTGTGAGTGAGTGTGTGTGTGTCAGCAAGTTGTTTGTCCTCATCAGGATTAAAGAGCTTTTCAGTGAGAGGAAGCTTTAACGCTACTTAACCCATGTTGCCATAACCCTGCAGCCAATGACCTTTGTCTGTTCTGCGATCTTTGTACTTCCTGTCTCACAAATCACAACTCTTCCAATAGTATATGACAATGGACAAGAAAAACCTTCAAATAGATTTTCATTTGTTGTGGAAATGGCCTAACATTGAAAACACATTGCAGACAGTCTTTTAATAGGAAACACATTGAATATCACATGAATGTTGAGACAGAAAACTCCAATAGTGCCTTGTTTTGGCTGAAAGACTGTAGGCAAAGAGGGACTTTGTGTCTTTTTTAGATGATGTAACTGCTCTTCATTATGCTGTTAGGTCACCCCCTCCACACACACACACACACACACACACAATATAAAGAGAATGCAGACTTGTAGTCAGACGTTTGCTGTTCCAAATACCAGGGGGCAGAAACTCCAGCAGTGGAAAGACCAGTCAGACCCAACACACTTACATAACATCAATTGCACACAACAGCACGTCTTCCAACAAAACACATACGCCTATCTTAGGAAACTGCAGCCAAACAGTTTCGCTGCACTGTAGCATGTAAAGGTCAAGGTGTTCGTCAGCAATAATTGCACACTATTATGCGGCATGTTACTATGTTATTTCTGTAATTACAATGTCATTAGACATAAAAGATTTTATGAAGTCATAAATTACAGTGTTATTGTAGCTCTACGGATAACTGGACTTACCAAATAAACAGTGACTATTAGAGAGGCTTATAATATGTCACTAAACAGACATAAAAGCCTTATAAGCCTCATAAGTCACACTGTTTGCAGACAGATAAAAATGAATGAATCTATTAGAAGTCTGCTTCAGATGCTTTTTGCATTAGATAAGACATTATACATGAACAAAGCACAAAGCAACAAGGTATTACATCATATATTATGGCTTTCCAGGTGGCTTTGTGTAACATTTTTGGGACTTTTCAATGTATATGTTATATTTTATAGTTTTTCAATAAACGTTTTTAATTACAATGTTTGTTTATTTTGTGACATTTGCCAAGTTTTGTTTATACCATGTGTACTTGCTCTGTTAGATGACATGCTAAGAATATTCGCCCAAATAAAGGTATATTAGTGCAGCTAACTTGACGTTAGCATGTTAGCTGCTTTATACAACCTTGACATGTCAAAGGTTTGCAAATTAGTCATCCATATGTTTTCAAAGGCAGTTCCACTTCTGATATACTAAGGTATGTTGATTATATCTTAATGATGAAAATTCTCGATTATACCTTTAAAACACACACATTACTGGTAACCTATGGTTCATTTTCATTCACCAATACTGATCTTAAAACAGCTATGGTGTTATGGGAAAAGAATTATTGCTCTCAGTCAAATTAGCCTCTGGAAAGTAATGTAATTATTTAGCACTTCAGTGGCTCATGGATGTGGGGTGGTGGTGGAGAAAGGCATGCTCAAGCTGGCATGAATTCATGCAGAAAATTTATTCAACTGTCAATATCACTTAGATCCCTCTGGATGAGCACCGGAGACTGTGAAGAGGGGGGTCACAGACTGCAGCTCAATCATTATAACTTGGTCTTCACTTCTTTGTGTGCGTATGTGCATCTCAGTGTGTATGCACAGTACCAGGAAAATATTAGACAAATAAAACATACTGACATTTCTTAGTGCTTAAAATATTTTGTAGGTTTAGGAAGTAATGTGACAAACATATCGTTCAGACACTATGAGAGCACTAAAGCATAGTTAATCAGTGGTCAGTGGTGTGGTCAGTGCCACTCCTGTCATCCCACCCAAGGTAATACCCCATCAGATTCTTTCTCTTTTCCATTTTGACCATGAACTGTATTTGAACCTGTGCCTTTGCATAAACAAAAAAAAAGAAAGAAAGATTTTCACTCACAGTGGTCAGTGACCAGGGCTCTGTTGATCCTCCTGATCTGTGAGGTCAAGGTTGGGCAGAGTGAACAGAAAAAAATTATAGAAAAAAAAACAGAGTGCACAGTCATTGACTGGAAAAGTCAACAAAGCAACCCTCTGCAAGATAATGGATTCTATCTATCATTTGCATGTTTAAGCTGGGAGCGTTAAAACCCACAAAGAGATATTTGCATTTTCTTTACAGTCATTTGCAAAAGCAATTCAGGAATGACAAGAGCGTCTGCTGAGAAAGAAGGATTCCTCCTGTTCATTGTTTAAAAAATGTTCAGGATTTTTCCCGAGGCTGTCTCATTGTTCTGCTGATGTATTCACATGAGGTGTCTGTGAGTTTGTCCCTGATTGTGCATTTCACTTTGTCTAACTTAAAGTGTATGTTAGGGTTATGTAAGTTAGTAATGCCTGTGTCTATGAGTGTGTGCATGTGTTAGTTTGTTCCACTTTTGCTCTGTTAGTTTCCTGACAGTTATATCTATCAGGGTGTCCTGTGGTGCACAAGGAGGGATGTAGGGGAAGAGGGAAGCAGAAGGAAGTGAAGATGAGGTACAGTTGAATAGTGAACATCAACCCTCAGGCTGTAGGGAGGGGGGGAGCACTTATAATAAACAGAAACACAGCTAAACCATAAATGTGCCATTTACTTTGAACCAAATTTAAGAAGACATATAATGTTACGCTTTCTATTCTGGAGTCGTGTCTAAAAAACTGAGGTATGGTATAATGACTTTAAATGTTTTTAGGTTTTTTTTTTTTTGTAAATTTTTTACAGTGGCGGCGTCATGTGTAAAGAAGTATTATCATATTCCTTTGACTAGCATTGAAGATGGTGTTTACATCAAGGCATACTGTTGTTGCTCATGATACATTTGTGTTGGGTTCACAGTGGAATACATTATGCACACATAATGTAGCAAATGTGTTTATGTACGACACACATCCATCAGGAGCACCACGAGCCCATTCTTATCCCACAGCAGCAAATAATGATAGCACTAACCCTCGTCATCTCAGTACCCATGCATTTCCAGGAAGTACTTATATTACCTTTTAACTCGACCAAACCCTGACATGTTTGTTCCTAACCCTAACCCAGTTGTCTTTGTGCATAGTCCACCAAACCAGGATGTTTCCACCCTGTGACTGATCTGTTTGACACACAGTACAAACTGAAAGTATTTTGCTGTCATATGTGTATTCATATATGTTTCTCTGACACATGATCTTCTAAAACACATTGGATGTAAATAAAAATGTTTAATTTGCCTTTTGTATCACTTTGGTGAAAATTCTTTAGTTTTTTTGCAAAAATAAATAAATAAATAAATAAAGATGACACAAGTTCTAGCTTTGAATACTCACATTCACTCCATAAATACCATCCAGACAAGTAATCATAATATACACAAATCAGTATATTAATTTCATGGGCTACCAAGTATGGAAAGCCAAACATATCATTATTAATCTCCTTTTCCATGCCAGTGTTTATGTGTGGCTGCACCAGGGAAATTGGCAAAATGTACACATTATACAAAGCATATATTAGTTATTAGAGTATTCATATTTTTTCTTTTCCATCTCCAACAGAATGCATTATGGGATATGGAATGCGTAGGTTGCCCATTATTAAAGATGAAAAAAAGAAAATAAAAAAGGTTTCTTTAAAATTTGAATTACATTACATTTCACCAGTTTTACTGACATAACCAAAGACATCATACTGTATATTCATCAAAGAATAAACAGCAGACAACAGACTAGATCATAAAAACCTTGGATCACGCAGTTTGGCCAGATTGGGCTTTTGATTTTTGATATTCAAACTCTACTTCTGCTGTCGTAGCAATGCAATTTCCCCACTGTGGGACTAATAATGTTTTTTTTATTCTTATTCTTATTCTTAAGTTCGTGATATAGGATCGAAATACATATGAATGAATGCAAAGCACTTATGGCTACAAACAGGCTAAAACATAATGTGTGTGTAGTATGCTCACAGGACTGTTAATACAACTGAAATCATCTTTTTTAGTCAACATTTTAAATTATATAAGATGTGTGTGATATATACCGTCTGATTTAATGCAATTTTATGTTTTTTTGCAAGCTGGCTGCTTATAGTAATGAGGTTGTATAGTAGAAAAGGAGTATGAGGGGAGTGGCAGTATCAGGTAAGATGATCAACAAGTTGAACTCCTAAAAACATGCTGTAGTTTTTTTGTATGATGTTATTAAGTGAATTTGTGAAAAAAAGCCCAAGTGCTCACTCTGAATTTGTAAATTCTTCACACTATCAAATTCCCATGTCTTCCTTTCTCCTCTCCTCGTTCTCTCCTTCAGTTTCTTTCACTATTTTCCTCCACACTGTTTTCTTCTCTTATACTTCCACCCACACTAATCCTATTTTATTCAAGACATGCTGTATAATAAAGTAACACAATAGAGGACCAAAGCTCCAAGAGGGTTTCTCAGGGCCTCATCTCTGGCTGGGCCCCAGTTAGGGTTGTTTAGTTCATCATCTGCAACATCTCATCCACCTGAGGCCACTGAAGGTGATGACCGAGGCTGTGGCCATGCTCGCGTCACTGAAGGGATGAGAAAGCAGTGTGCAACAGTGGGTGGGATAGAGGAGAGGACAGTGGCTGTAGACTATCCATAAGACATACAAGTCTACACTGCTCTCAATTCACTACTACTTCTCTGTTCTTCTTGTCTTATATTTTTTCTGTCTGTATTTCTTCTCTCTTGCCAACTCATTTCTTTTTCCCTGTCCTAACCCCCCCTTCACTCTCTCCTTCCCTTGCTCTCTTTCTGTATCACTGTCTCGCCCACCTCGCCTCTGCCCGCAAGCAGTTTGGAGCAGATTATAGCCCTGCCACCCCCACTCGCCCATATACACAAACAGTCACTCTGGCGCTGACGCACACACAAACACACATATGAACGCGTGCAAACACACTTTCAGACTTTGTGTATCTTCACCACCTACAGTGCCACTACATCATCCTCTCCCAGCGGCGCTCAAGCATGAACTTGTTTAGAACATCCTGTCCAGTCCAAATGTGATCCTACATGTGACAAAATCTTCCTGCAAGCCAAATAACTAAACATAGCCATTATCAAAGTCAAACACATACCTCCTCTGACAGTTAAGGTTAAGGAAAGTGATATCACGGTGAACCACAATGTAACCAGTGATTAGATGTCCAACAGAATCAAGCTGTTTTTGTAATCACATGTTTACTGTGTGTAGTGGTAAAGGAAACCCACAATTAGGACCCATGGTCTGTTATGTAATTGTAGCTGGGCATTTTGTCTGACTAAAAAGTTTTTAGGCAAAAATATAACATGTGCTTAAAAACTACTTACGATACCATTTCTTTTTTGTTTTTTTTCTTCTGCATCAATACAACTTGAGATAAGCATTGCAGTGTAACGTAAATGTATGTGCTTTCATTGCCTTTACCCTGGCTAATGTGTGCTTTTCTAACATTCAGATGATTTCTTGATGAAGCAGTAATAATCATGTCTTTGACTGAGAGGGGGCAGCAATGCAGAGGCGAAGCAAGCACCGGCAGCAAGGGGAGGAGCCTTGTTGTGTGTGTGAGTGTGTATGTGTATGCATTCGTGTGTGTGTGTCTGTTCTGCATGCGTGCATGAGCTCCTCTTTGTTTCGTCTGCCATGCTGGCCCCTGTGTAGCCGGTGTGTGCTGCACACTGTATGGCTGAATGGGGACTGCGTGGGCCTGACCTGCGATCTCACCGCCCACCACTCACATACACATACAGCCCTGGCAACTGCCTCTGTTTTAGCCTGCAAGAAACTGTGTGCACTTGTGCGTGTGTATTTGCAGGGTCAATTCAAATCTTCCCTTTTTGTTAAACTCTCTCTTTCCCTCTCCGTGTTCATGTGTCTCTCCCTTATTGTTAGTGTTTCTACATCCTCCTCAGGGGACAGCGAGGACTGCTGCTGTCCCTATGACAACCTCAGTCCTACTGTCAATCACCAAGGCTCTCTTATCCACGTTGGCTTATATTCTATACATGCAGCTTCTTCAGCTCTGACAGGTGTGCAGATGGCACGTCACGCAGCTGTATGGCTCACATAAACAAATGCACACCACATTACTGCTGCACTGATATTAACCTATTCATGCTGTGCATGTGTAACGGTGTTCTTGTCATCTGCTTGGCACTTTTGACCTTATTTTTGTTATCATTAGTACATGTTTTGTATGCTGTTATGTGTATATGTCAGATGTAGCTCTGAGAATAACGGCTGCTGTTGATGCGTATAATCCGGTGAAGATGTACCCGTGTGTACTGTATGTGTGTGTGAGTATCCCAAACTCTACAGTCTGTTGGTAATGAGTGCCCTGAGCACTCCCTACTACACCTAACTGATCCAGTAATTGCTTTTCCTCCTCTGCATTTATCATCATCTGCCCGGCCTGTCATGTTACTTGAGCTGAGCCAAGGTGGACAAGAAGGGTGTGAGACTGTGAGTTGGAGGTAGAGGAAGTGATGGTGGTGGCGTGTCTGTCTGGATGTAGCACAGGTATCAGTCCACCACCTCAGGCAGAGGGATGGGGAGGTGTAGGATGGGGCAGAGAGGGCAGTGATGTAGCAGTTAATATAAACTATTACCTGCAGCCAGTCATCATTATAAGGTAAATAACTAATAAAGCAGTTTTCAAGAAAGCATTATGTTTACCATCTTTGGTCTTATTCATGTATGCTAACAATTTACATGATGAAGATTTATGTCGAGCTCAAAAGGTACATCTGCATGAAATCTTTTTGTTGACTCAGATTGTAGGTCAGAGGTAGTAGATTATGACACCATGATGAATCGAGGTGACAAAGGAAGGACTGAAGGTTAGAGTTAGTGATAATAGTTGATAAGAGCTGATGCAGTGTTCATGCATACACACAGGCTTCAGAGAAGATTTGAACAAGTAGCCTGCTTTTTGCGAGGCCTGCAAATGGGATGTGTGTGTGTGTGTGTTTGTATCCATAAGAGAGATGATGCATACTGTATATGTGGGGGAGGGTGTGCTGCTGCTGCTTGTGGGGATTTGATGCTGATGAGGTCTGTAATGGGAGTGAACAGGGAGCGTGAGGGGAATAGATTGGGACTTCATTGGCAGGCCCACACTCCCTATGCACTGCAGTATGCTTGCCTATTTATTCCCCCATTTCAATGCGCCTTTGCTTTGACCTTTCTCCAACCAATGACAGTAAAATCTCTTTGCCACTAGAGAGCTACACATCAGCCACTGAGCAGCCCTTTATGATTTTCTCATTTATTTTTTCCCTGTCGTTCCCCACCGACACCCAGAACAAGGCCACAGTGCTTCATACATTCACACGGGAAGACTTGTAGTTACTGTATGCCATCATGTAGATGATCACAGCTTTGACTATGCAAATTCATGGTGGGGGGGGATGAGGTGCAGTTTGGAAAAGAGGGTGATTAGGAAGAGACATCAATTCATATTCAGGCTCAGTGATCATCCACATATGTACTTATGCTTTATTCACAACAGATAATTAAACTAATAATTCAAACCCAAGCAAATATATCATTGATGGCGCATAAATTCCTTGTATGAAATCTAATATCTCCAGTTTTGTTTGAATTTCTTGAGTGTAATTGCTGGATCACGGGACTGGATTCAATTTAAAACAGCAGTTTAATGATAGATGATAAGAGTTTGTTGCTATTTTATATTCTTGTTTTTGTCCTGTCTGTTCAAAGCCTTATGTAAAATCATTTCCTTGTGCCTTAGACTTTTGTTGTCCAAAGATTTATATGAACCACATTGTTGCACTGGGTGACTTGTCCATACTTGACCAGGGGACCAGGGCATTGTAGTTTATTTTGAGTCAGTCCCACATACATTCTGCCACATACGAGCCACATGTGATTACAACAAATCCCAAACACAATTTATTGCAGCTTCTGTAACATTTGCCGTCAACCACAGTGGTATTTTAGCTAATTGTTTAGCTAACTTTTTATTTTTAAAACTTAAATACTGAATGTATTGGGGATCTGTTTTTAATAAGAGCATGTTCAGATTTTTACACGTCACACAAGTTTTCTTAGATGTCTTGGCAAATACATCATAGTAAGGCAGTATGGACCGATGACAAGTTAAAATTAAAAACAGAAAGAAGTAAGATTATCAGACTGCTGTAATCTGCCACTTGTCTGCTCTTTGTAGTTGGAGCACAAGGATACAGCAGACACAAGCAACATAACATGCTAATTTCTGCCTGGTATTTAGGTGCCAGGTTTGGACAAGGAAGAAGAATGATATCTCTCAATGTCAGTTGTGAGCGAGTACTCTTAAAGATTTATATTTTTAAGCATTAATGCAGTGTTTTGCATAGCATTGTGAGCAGAAATTAAAATATATTTGAAACGGTTTATCTTATCTTATGCCGAACAAATATTCTGGTTCTCATCAAAAAAGCAGCATCAAGATAATATTAATGCACACAGACTCTTAAAATCACTATGTGCATCTGCAACATTGCAACACAAATGTATACAGTCAAATCAAACATGAGTGTGTGCTCGCAGCACACAAACGTAGTGAAAACAATGACAAAGACAATTTTCTGTAAAGGGTAACAGTCCAGATGGTAAAACAATCATATTCAAAACAAAACATGTTGCCCAGTATGATGGCCTCAAACAAAAAGAATACATTCAGCCAAAAACAGATGGAAAACACTCCCTCGGTCTCTCTCCTCCCTTATCCTCGTTCCTCCTGTCTCTCCTCCCCACTTCCTCCTCACACACAGTCCTCACACACACATAAACACACACAAGCACCACTATTCTCCAAATCCATCCTCCCATGCGGTTCTGTGGCGCAGATGCAGGCAGCACAGCAAAAACAGAGAAAGGTTAAACAGTGTTTATCCATGAAGCAGGCAGAAAAGAAAGACAGGAAGCATGAGACGCTAAAAATAAATGAACCACTGGGTGTGATAGAAGTGCTCAAAGCCCCTAAAATAGCTGGTCAAACTAAGGCATGAATAAACTAGAATACATGTGAGAGTTTTTTTTTCAAGGGAAGCCCCTCTCCTCTCTCTCTGTCACTCCCTTGGTGCTTTCTCCCTCACAGAGCGACTCCCCGGTTGCTAGGTTACGGACACTTGTGACCACCATCCACAGTGCGAAGGTGCTTTTTGCGTCGGCATAAAGGCAGTCTTCTTTTCTATCCATCATTTGAAATTTAAAAGAGCAGACATGGAAACACAAGCATTGTTAATTAGAGGGCAACACAAGGCGCAGTATGAGGGACAGCCTACAGATCAGTTTGTACAGAGACAGCTTGTATTTCAGATGCACCATGGAAACAGAAACAACTCTAAATTGCTAATTTTAACAGCCACAGTAGGAGGAATTGAAGGTGAAATCAAATTTATAGCAAACATGTCACATTTGACCCATCATGTCTTATTATTGTGGGCTTTGCTGTTTCCTTCATGTTTCCATCTTCGGTTTTGTTATTCTATCAGCATTAAGTGGGAACCTATTTTACAGTACCTCTGGCAAAGGACTCACAACTGAAATGAGGACTGACCTATAAATGACTTTTGTGGGGCAAAATAGCCCCCTAAATCTCTGCAAAATGTCACAGTTCAACTTCATACACAGCTGTTTCAGAGGTCATAAATCCCCCCTATCTGAAATGAAAGAGGAAAGCTGCTCATCTGTATGGTAAAGGTCAGTGTGCTTTGCTGATGGATAATGTGCCAAGTCTCATATCGAATATGAATGAACAGAGTAACTGGTATTACACATAGGTCATTTCTTAGCACATTTATCAAAGCATCAGTGATGTCTGTATAAACACTTCCTGTAACTCCTCACACCCTCTACTTACTCAGTCATTCTGCAAAAACACGCAGATGGGAAGATTACAACTCAAGTACAACTATTAAAACAGTTGCAATCATAATCGCATAGATTTTATTTTTAACACAGCAAACAACAAAGGTAACACAAGTTCTGTAAAATGCATTTACATTTATTTTGGGTTCCAAATATAAATACAGTAGGAAGCGATTTATTCAACTTCAATGAATGAGTTATTAACCTTATTTCCAATGGTGCAGAACCACAATCAAAACATCTTTTTCTCTCCAAACTGTCAGTAATCCAGCAAGTTATTTTTGAATTTACTTGTTTGCAATCACATAACTCTAATCCATAACTCCCCAGTGTTGCAATGCACAAAAATGCACACAAAGGCACAGTTTGAGACACATACACATGCTTACCCATTAGGGACTGAAGTTCAAACAAGTATACACCACAGGGCAGGGCCCATATTTCATCAGGGAGGGGGGTCAAAGTTGAAGCCCCAAGGACATACTGTTTCCTTTCCCTCCCAGGGTTCCAGAGGACGAGGTAGACATTGTTTACTGGACACTGAGTCTCCCTCCCTGGTCTCCCTCCGGACAAAATGGAATTGGCTTGCATTTAGAGCTTGGCCAGTCAAGGTGATTTAAACCAAGTAAAGCCTCAGCATTATGAACCAGGCCTGGCTCCCCATTCCTCCAGTTCCTGTCTTTCATTCATCCCCCAGTAAAAAGATCACAGTCCTTGGTTTTGGAATTTTCAGGAGGTTGTTATTGTGTCCATGGGAACTGATTTACAGGGTAACCCTGTGTGCTGGAAGCTGCTTTCATTGGTCTCCATCCTCTGTTTTTAATTGTGGACTATAGTATGATGGCCCTGAGGCACAAAATGCATCTCAGAACAGTAAATAAAGTAAAACAACATGTAAGCAACTAGAAGAGGAAGGCACTTAACCATCTTTATTATTCTTGAGTCTGACTTCTGGAATGTGCATTTCCAAAGTTCAGTTGAAACATAGGATGTATTATGCGCTATAAGCAGACAGCTCATAAGAGGATAAGACTGTAAACGTCATTGTGGTGAGCAGCAGTTAGATGCTGCTACCCCAATTTTCTCCTAACATTAACAAAATATTTTACCCCTAGCCATATTATATTTACCTTCCCTAATTATATCATCATTACCATGCATAGATTGAGCACAAATACTTTTACAATGGTTACTTTCAACAAAATCCAGGGTTTAAGGAGTTCCCAGTATCAGTAGTCTTGACTGGCAAAACAGTTTGGGACAGTTGAAGGTAAGGATAAGGTGGTTTTTTATTTGTGTGCCCCTCATTGGTGGTCACGTTACATTCATAATACCTGATGTAGTACCATCCATTTTCTGAAGACACAGAAAACTTTTTTTTATTATTGCTTATTTATGCTGCTGACATTGGGTTAATTAAGACACACTGAGGGTACCAGAGTATCATTTCAATGTTTCAGTCACAATAAGTGTTCGAAAGCCAGATTGTGAATAGAGGTTGGTCTGATATATAGCTTTTCCACATATTGCTTTTTGGGTTTGCTTTTTAGGGCTTATTAGGGAGTGAATGGCGAATGGGAACCAGACGAGCCTGAGCTGAACCAGGTCCTCTATTAACCTGTCCTTCGCGAGGAGAGGCTCATAAACAAGGCCATGATGGCAGGAAGGGCTGGGGGAGCCGGGAAGGAGGTGGAAGGAGATGGGGACGTTAGTGGAGTCCTTCATGAGGGAAGGAGAGGGTACAGCAGTGGAGTGCTCAGGGACAGCACTTCAAAAGAAAAGAAGACAGAGCATTGATCTGTGTGATCCCTCTGATGTCGAGGACATGAACACAAAAAGGAATGAACGCACTGAGACGCTCTGGATGACAAGCTGTCATATTCTTTTAAGTCTCCACATTGGGAGATGTATTGTTTGTGGGAGTGAAGATGAATCTGTCCCATTAGCCTGTGGCTAGGACTTTTTAGGGCCAATAAAAATCACTCGAACAAACCTGTGATTCATTTCAAGCAAGTGGAAATGGCAGCCTGGTAGTTCTGCCCATCCGTCGCTCTACTTAATGCTCTAATGTGCCAGCACACATACACATACACAGTCATTTCTTCTAAATGCACAGCAGCCTCAAGCAACTAGGTTAATATGGGGCACAGACAAAAAAGGAGGACATGTCTACGTGGTTTGATTTGACTGACAATGGCAAAAACAAACACACACTAAACAAACAGACATGTAAATATTATCAGCTGTGTTGAATGTCAACCGAGGCTTTTCTTTCTTTTGTGGTACTTTTGCAAATAAATGGAACAAACAAGGCAGAGCACAGAAATTTGGGTGGAGTGGCTACACAGTGAGCCTGGAGAAAAATGAGGACACTGATGGAGATGGGGAGCAAAATGGAAAACAAAGGTCCTCTCCTCTATCCTCTCTCTTCTCTCCTCTCTCCTCTCCTCTCGCCCCCGCAGCCTCCTGAGCACAGCTGTCTACATGGCTGGGCTGTTTTCACTGACAGGCTGTGAGAGCCATGAAACAGGAGGGCACCAGGGACCTGGGCCACCTCGACAACATGCGCCCCCACAATCTGCTATTCACAGTGTACCCCAACCCTCTCTATCTCTCTCCACACTAACAATCCTTTACTATTTCAAATATTTCATGCCTCAGGCTCTCTCTCTTTCTATGCAGCACAATATTTTTTTGCAATGTCTCGTCTCACTTCTATCAGATTTTCTGTTTGTGCTTGTCATTTTCTCTCCCTAATACTCCCTCTTTCTTTCTGCCCTCCAGTGGCCCTCTCATACTGTCACATCTGCATGTTTTTCCTACTTGGCTGTCATGTCCCATGTTTTTGCCTCAGCCACACATCATTTCTCACAAACAGAAAGATGAAAGGATGGAGGGGGAGAATGAAACTGAGAAAACAGAAAGTCCAGGCTTATTCGGAGGAGGTTAAGAAAGCATGTGGAATAAGAGGGAGGCAGGGTGAATAAACCAACAACAAACAATTTCTTATTTTGACTGGCTGCACAGCACAATTGCAAGGCTGCCTGGGATTTAATAAGCACTTCTTTGGCGTTAGGAGTCTGCTTGTTTTCTTTGGTGCCGAGGCAGAGGCGCTGCATGGTTTCCCCCATTTTCAGCTCCAGACGGGGGAAGAGAACACAGCCAAGGGCTATGGGAGGAGAGTCACACTCTTTCTCTTTTTCTGTCTCTTCGCAGTCTTCCTTGGTGCAGTTTAACTGGGGTGTTTAGCTGGAGGATAGGTGCACGAGCTAAGGTAGTGATGAGGAAAGCCCTAGAGGGAGACAGCTTCTTTGGAGTAAATAAACAGCCCACTCTCCCTGTATGGTGCAGCTCCTCCCTTTATGTATCTCAAACCCTCAAGGACAGCTTCACAGTACTGTATCCCCCTCCCCCCTGCACTTCTCCCATCTCACTGTCCCCTTCTCTCATATACTTTTTTTCTTCCCCCCACTCACTGTCATGACACACTCATGCAAACATTGTCACCCCCTACACTCACACACCAACTCACCAAAACCCTCTCTTAACACATCAGATCAAAGAGGATGAAAATGTGATCTTGGTAATTCCATTTTTCCTCATCCAGGCCCACACCATTGTGAAAGTCTTTCTTTTCAAGGAGAGACAAACAACAATGAACAATGTGGGATCTGTCGCATTCTTCCCATCAGAGACGACTTCTAACGGCATCTTCTATCAGAGATGGAGAGAATAGAGGAAGAGGAACGCCCCCATAGTGAAAACAAAATCAAAGTGAGAACCAGAACTTTACAGCTTTGTCATATCAGATTTACTTAGCATTTAATGTATGTGAAACTCATTCTGAGTCCGAATGAGGAAAAAAAAATCACAAAAGTATCAGCCAAGCAGCCATTTTTTCCATAAATAGATATTACTCAGTTTGATATATCACTGTGTTGTTAAGAAGGGTTCACTTTCCCTCGGCCTTTAGCATTGTCCTTCAAAACACGTCTAAATCAGACCACATGCGACAAATTGTCAGGTGCAGCAGCATGAAAGCAAGATTCAAGGTCAAAGACAAATTTCTCACATATTCCGTGAGCAGCCTCGCTTACAAATAACACATCTGATTAGCTCGCTGCTCAGTCCACCCACATAGGCAGCGTATATGCTGCGCACACACTCTGCGTAACAGATGCCTTGACTGCTACATATGATGCAGCCTCTGATTTCACAGAGGCCTTTTGCTCTTCCTCCTCCTTCTCTTCTCATAGACCTGTCACTGCTTGACTCTCATCGCAGTGGGATTGACCCACTTCTTGCACTGGTGGGCCCCCAGGAGAGTGGTAGCACACACATATACGTGCACACAAGCTTGCATAAATACATCACATTATACATACATGACTGAATACGATCACATATGCTGATAAATAATATAAACTTTTTGCTACCTCATAATTTCACCAACTAATGGCAGCATCTGCAGTTTCTTGATGAAGCTGAAAAAACTACACTTGACAGGGATAAACATACACACTGTACAAACAAACACATGTACATTAGAGTTGGGTATCTCTGGTGTGTGGCTGATATGATTTGTATTTTGATATATATCGATATATTAAAGATACATGGGCAGGAACTACCAATGATGTAAATCACAATACGATGTGATTAAACACAATGCGATTCAACAAAGTGCAGTTCAATGCAATATGATATGACTGGACAGTGCATATGAATGATGCTACGCAGTTCAATAACTTTGATTACTTCCCAATCAAATCAGAGTATGGCCTTTAACAAACTTCTGTACAGTACAGTTTTTTCTTTGTCTGTTCACGGTTTACAGAACAGATAACTTTTACTGTAGCTGACTAACAAAATTAATACTAAAGATAAAAAGAAATTGAGTGCAACATGAACCAGGATGTGGGGGCACCTGCGGACACATCCACGGTCACTCTGTGTTATTCTTCAGGTGAGTTATAAGCTTAGTTATATTGTCTGTGCACTTTACAGCAGCACGACACAGATTGCTAATTATAGTATACATCCACAGCGCACTTTAACATCAACTAGGTCTAATTAAAAAAGAATTAAACAATCAAAAAGTCAAATTACTGACAATAACCATCTAATAATCAAATATTATTTGATTATTATATTAGATTTGCAATTCCTTTCCAAAATTGCATTGAATAATGGCAGCTCTGCTGATGTTCATGTGTTTGTGTATCAATATTTATCGGTTAACCTTCCCATCCCTAGGTCACACGGTTAAATTGAAAAATAACTATTTAAAAGAGGGCCTAATCATTATGGTTTCAGCTGTCATTTCTAATAATAACATTACTATGATAACTCACCAGGTCAATAATTAAGATGCAAACAAAGAACAAGAAACAAGCAGCCAACACACGAGTTCAAATGAACTCAAGGTTAGTAAACATTAGTAGAAAGAGACAACAAAGGCAAATCTTGCAATTATCACACCTCACAGCTCACAGATCAGTCTATAGGTCACGTTTTCAGTAATGTGCGCAAA
>OMLM01014150.1:27335-59293 GCA_900302695.1 Helostoma temminkii | reverse complement strand
GCCAGCAGTTTAATGTCAGGGCTACAAACACGCTCCTTCACAGTGACATGTCCAGGATGACACCACCTGTTGTTAACAAAAACAGCCAGACCTCCTCTCCTCTTACCGCTCTCCTGCCGGTTCCTGTGAGCCCGCACAGAGCTGAACCCGTCTACAGTAACACAGGAGTCAGGGACACCATCATGCAGCCATGTCTCTGTGAAACACATCAGACTACACTCACGAAAGTTGTTTTCCATCCTCACCAGAGCTGTCAGTTCGTCCATCTTATTATCCAGCGATCTCACGTTTCCCATAATCAGAGAGGGCAGATGCGGCTTAAATCTTCTCACCTTCGCCCTGCGCATCTCTCGTCTCCGCTCCTTGTTTCCTCCTTGCGCTTTCTTTCCTCCTCTGCATCCCCTCGTTCTCTTCCTTCTAATCTCATCAGGGATGTTTAGAGTCCTGACCAAAGTTAGTTCCTTCATACCATCCAACCTCAGATCTATCAGCTGATCCCGGGTGTAAACAAAGGAGCCCGCACCATGGTGATGCAGCTGTTGCGCTCCGGCCGCACAGGTGAGGGAAAGTATTAGTCCAACGGCAAAAAAGATAATAAAAACTCTCTCGAACAACATGTTTAGAGAGGGAAGAACTTAGTTTCTTGAATAAGTTACTTAATAAATTAAAAACTAGAAAGATAAATTACAAAGTAAAAAAGAAAATAGCAAAAGAGAGAGCAACTGAAAAGGCTGCTGCAAGGCTCGCGCCTGCGCACTAAACAACTTAACCATCTTCCTCTGCCTGGAAGAAGTGCAAAACTCAATAGTCCAGTAAAAGTACAAAAATTACTACAAGTACTACTACAAGTAGAAGTGCCACTTCTAAGTACTAAGTACATGCTTATTTACTTAAAGTACTGCACTAAGAAAACAATAAATTTTAAACAATACAGAATTTAAAAACAGAATGTAATGCTACTGATACATACAACATAAATCCAGTCCGGATGCTACTTGACTTTACAGCTCCAAAGCTTTAAAATAAATGCAGTGAAGTAGCATAAAATTGAAATACTCTACTAGAGCATGAAAATTGTACTTAAATACAGTACTTGAGTAAATGCACATACCTCTGTCATCTACATGTGTTCACACCATGTGTAAATTTTGTCCCTGTGTGTACTATATGATTTTGTTTTTCGTAGTAGGTTTTTACTGCAAGGTTGGCTTTAAGTGGATAGATGACATTATAGCTGCTTTAACACAGCACTCCGGGGGATTAGGTCTTCACTTCACCTGGAGTTGCACTTTCATACATGCAGCACCCACCCGGACATACTCTGTTTGAAATGTGTTCTTACATCAGAGGTTAGTTTGATTTTGGTGAGAGAGAGTGTAAGGTGTGCACAAGGCACGTCACAAATTAGTACATGGGGGAAATCAGCTGTGTTTTGTTTACAGCGCATCAAAGTAGAGCCAATCACGTGATTAGAAATGCATAATGTACCCCGATCAGGCATAACATTATGTAGCTGTACAATCAAATGCAATCTATACAACAGCTCTGATACAACACCCAGGCTCACATGGACTTTATACTAGAGAGCTGGCAGGAAAAAGTCTATGTATTGTCTGTGTGGGTTGACCTTAATGTTTGCATTCACACATGCAGCTCACCTGGGTATAGTCTGGAGTCCAGTGCATGTGTGAAAGCAGTTTATATTTCAGATAGCTATGAACAGTCTTTCTTCTTCATAATAAAAAGTCTTACTTGTAAGTGAAAACAAAAAAATATGAGCAAAGAAAGAAAATATTCAGCTGTACAATATCATTGTCAAAAAGCTTTGTTAGCTAGCCCTTTTTTGTTATTAAAAAAAATTGAGTTTCACTTCAAGCAATACTTGATTTATTCCATGTTACAATTTCTTTGTACCTGCTCATTTCCAGCTGACAAGGAGGGCAAAAAGGACTTTTAAAGAACTTTTGTTATAGACTCGATATTTAAATTTTATTTTTCAGTGTATTGGTGTATTATTAATTGTAGAATAACTGTCATTCTCTCAGATGATAAGAGATTAAATTAGATTGTGCCGTCCTGAGAGCTCAGTTGTCAGAAGAGTTAAAGTGTGGGGTGACTTGAGAGGAAAGAAGATTCAATCAAAAACTGACAACAAACAAGCCTAGTTGAGGTGAAGGGGAATCTTAATGTGATTGTAGCTAAAGCTCAGACAGTGAGCCGCCTCCATTAAAGCATGCCACACAGCCCAGCAGCTCTAGATAAGACAGCTGAGTCTGGGAT
Organism: Helostoma temminkii; assembly: GCA_900302695.1. Taxonomy (NCBI): domain Eukaryota; kingdom Metazoa; phylum Chordata; class Actinopteri; order Anabantiformes; family Helostomatidae; genus Helostoma; species Helostoma temminkii. The sequence continues at coordinate 57,013 of OMLM01014150.1, read as the reverse complement.
TTAGGGCTTTGGCTTATCGTCATCTTCACACCACTGTCTCACCAAGAGCAGAGAACATGGTCCCCAAATCCTCTCCAACTGGGAACTAAGTTTGTCTTTGGGCTGTAGTTACAGTCCAAGTTGGGGACAGGTACATTAATGGGTTACACCTCAGAATTAGGACCTTGATTTTTTAGCCTCCTCAAAACACACAGCAGCTTTGGCATGCCAACAAGACTTTTCGTTCTGTAGCAGAAGCTGGGATAAGATTAGAGAAAGGGAGAGCTGTGTGGAGTACTGTTTCAGAAATAAAATTGCTTTTATTCCTCCCAACATGTGTTCGGTGAGATTAAGGCATAAGCTTACAACGTTTAATAAGAGCCCGTTTGCGGCCTTCCGGCTGAGGCAGAAAAAGTGGAGCATGCCTGCTCTACTTTAAATCCTGTTTATTGAATTACAAAGAACCTTAAAGGATCAGGAATGTGGCTCATACATTTAAACATTTCATGGTATTTTCACGTCAAAGCACATCATCAACTAAAGTATGCACTGTAGTGTTTAGAAAAGAAAACTTTTTCTTTCCAGCAATTTAATTTTCTAAATATAGCTGAACTTCTTTTACAAAAGGAGCTACATATGGGATATATTAGGTTACAGAATTTGGCTTATTTCATGTACATTCGTGCAAAATGCACAATATCAATTACCAAAGGATGTTGGGTAGAACATGAGTAATGATCCCTTCACTTAAGATTCAACATTAAAGAGTCAAAATGATAAAATGAAGATTTGTCATCATAACCAGCATTCAAATCCTTCCCTATTCCTCAAACATAAGGCCATGTTGGAAATCCCCAACCTCAATTTATGTAATCCAAAGCCCTTGCATGAACTTCAGCTTGAGCTCTGGCTTTCAAGAGGTATTTGGAAGTTAAAGTCTCAGATCAGATTTGGACAGATTAGAATTAAGAGTTGGAAGTCTGGGAGGGGTGGATATGAGGATTTGCACTGCTCCACGAGACGGCCTTGTCAGTGATAAGTTATACTGAGCCATGGGTAAGAGGATTGCCCAGACTAATCCGAATCAAAAGACATACCATGTGAATTACATCCCGAAACAGGTTCGCTTACAGAGATTAGGAGCCTGCATGTAAATCCTGTCATACTCTACTTGGCACAGGAAGATGAGCCTGAAAGAACAAACACAAACATGTGCTTTGTACCCTGCTGCAACTGCTGGCACCAGGTCACTGATCAAAACCGTGGGTTTCCTTGATTACAGCTTTCTTTTTGCTCGTCTTCAGAAGATTAGATGTCCATTGATGAGACTATCTAGGCCTGGCACACTAATTATTCCCACCACATCTAGGAAAGTGTTTATAGTGAAGGCTGAGAATAACCCTCTGCTATTAAACTGACACCCACAAATACCAACACAGCAGCCTCCTCGCTTTCCCTCCCTTGCCATTCCTCCCTCCCACCATCACTAAGCTAAGCTGTAGTTCAATGAAGCATTTATTTCTCTTCCTGTTTGACATGGGTGATTCTATCAAGGCATCTGGCAGCAAGTGCTGTAATACAAGGCTTTCAGTTGAGACGTCAAAGAATGTTACTCTCTACCGTAGTGAAAGGGAAAAAAATAGCTTACATTTTTATCTTTTTTTCCTCTCTCTCCAGAAGTACTGAACAAACAAGACTTGTATCCCTGGCCCAGAAATGCTTCAAAGAGCACATGTCTGCTGGGACTGGCTGTGAAATGTAGAGCAGTGCTGGCTGCTTAGCTCTGCATTTCAGCCAGAGCAAGCTCATAAGAGCACCGCAGAAATCTGGGCAGATCTGTAAACCAGGGAGAGTGAAGCATGAGGCACAAACTCTCTCAGTACAACATCTTCAGACAGAGGAAACATGGTATTTTAAAAAATGTCGTTTCATAACTCATCCACCACTCACATATTTCATCTTCTCTGGACTGCATGCTCAATGCTGTAGGTAATAAGACACAGTGATCCCAGAAGTCTGCGAGTTGCACAGGGCCAGAGTTACATGCTTCAGATAAAAACTGATGAATAATATCACAGCTTAAAGATGGAATGAATCTACTGGGCCTTCATGTTTACAAGGAAGATATACTATGGTAATTACTCTACACATCAAGCTTTGTGAAAAATGCAGCAAAGCAAAGCTATTTTGTTGTAGATTGAATGGATGTAAATGCTTTAGGGCACAGTGTAAATGGAAAGCACTGAGACGAAAGCAGTAGGAGCCAGCATAAGAAAAACCATCAAGCAGTGGTGCAAAACTCTCTGCAGCTCTATGAAGCATGCCGAATAGAGGTCTCTCGCTGCAGTATAACGGCTCATAAAGCCGCAAATGGTATTTCCACTTCATTCAGTCTCAGGGCCAGGTTCCAAGCAGCTCCTCAACGATGGAATTGAACCCATTAGCAATCGATTAAAGAACCAGCAGGCAGTCATCACTCTGCCTGCAGGGAGGACCGGGTCTGGTAGCGTTGGGGGTCTGTCGGACAGTAGAGGCTCCTGGGGATTGAGGTTCAAATCTTTGTTTATGTAGAAATAGTGGCAAGCACTTTAACCTCAGATCCCACCCCTGCAGAGCAGATTAAGACAGTCTGATAGAGAGCAGGAAGTGCTGAGAAATGCAGAGCGTGTCAGCTTTTGATTGACACACTGTGTCACTGATGCACAAGGTATAAGACTTCTGTGATGCAACAGCACCCACAGGACAACTGCTACCCCCCCAAGAGTGCGTTCCCAATATGATGAGCATATTCATAAGTTCTATTGAATGTTTGAGCCGTGAGTGTTTACTCAGACCATGAGATATGAATGGTGAACAATCTGACCTTTGAAAACGGATTAGAATTTCAATCAAGTGACCACGAATCAATCAATAAAACTATATGAAAACAGAGAGCAGTGATGTAATTACCTCAGGCTTAAAACACCTTAATGTGTTCCCTCTCTGTTCTGGATATAAATTTAATTTTTTATAATAGTTTATAAAGCAGATTTTTTTCTACTTGTGATTCTACCCACCTTCATCCCTATAATATATATGCTCCATACATAACAGCCTGTCAGCTTTTATTCTCGGGGCCGACCTTTGTCTGCAAGGGCCTCATAACTGACATTTTCAATTACACTGCAAACAACTTATCAATATGCATGGATTTCCCAGCCAATATCACAGCAAACAGAGTCGTTTGGAGAGCTGAGTCTGTCAGGGGAGAGAAATAGGGCAGACATGTCAAGGTCAGGATTTTGTTAATGAGGGACGGGCCGCTGAATAATTGAATGGGCTGAGCGGTATCGACTGTTGAAGCAGAAGCATTTAAAGCGTTGGCGATCGTTAAGGAAAATCCTCCCAGCACTTTATGTTCCATGGCAGTAATTTATGCACGGGCATCCAAGCGGGTGCCGTATGGTTCACAGCACTGAATGCACTAAGCAATGAGTGGATTAGCCAAGCACACTTTAGAAACAGCAGCCAAGCGTGCAAGTCATTCCTATGGATGAAGTGATGGCTCTGGCAGTGCAATTATTCAGCTGTGCATTTCAAACACAGACAAATGGCAACGAGAGAAACACTGAATATCTGCTCTGTACACCTAGCAGAAAGATGGAAAAAAATTTAAATGTAAACAGAATGTCAGCATTGATCACTCAGCAAATTATATATTATGAAAAGCACAAACACAGAATCGAACATGTATCTGTACACAGGTTCTAAGAAGGAAAAATAAAACATTTGTTGGACAACTAAACTAATAACTTCAGCTGCTGTCATTGGCTTTCCTGGCAGACACAATTGTGATATTTGGCCACAGAATACAAACTGATAATTGTGGGGTCAAAAGCAGCAGATGTAAATACATGTAAACAAGCTAAGTAATACTACTTTAGCCAAATGCCCCCATTTGTTTTGAGCACATTTATAATCGGCACCGAGAAATGCTCAAGCTGTTGTTGTTGCCGCAACATGGTAGAGCAGTTCTCAGGTCTTTAAGCCTCTGCCCCTCTCTCCTCTCTGTACGTTTGGAGCATTGGGGGGATTTCTAATCCCTCTATGTAATTACTGCTCCCTGCTATGGCCAGACCATCTCGGTGTAAATCAGATTAGCTGACCTAAATCGCTCTTGTTTCTCTCTACCCCATCAAACAATTTCTTATCTACACCCAGAGAGCTAAACAACACACAGACACCACTCCTCCAACCTCCCGCCCCCAAAGACATGGTCTGTTTATTTGATCAGTACAGGAAAGCAAACAGTTTCTCCATGATACACAAACAAGCTGGGCTGGGCTGGGTCGGCCCTGCTGGGTGGCCAGAGAGCATGGGTAGGGCCGAGTCGCTGAATCAGCTGAAGACATGAACATAACCACATCACTTCTGCAACTTTCATACTGTGCCATTAAAAGCAAAGGAAGTGAGACAGACCCATAAGTATCTTTCTCAACACGTAGTAAATAAAGGTCAGCGAACATGATGGAGATGTACTTCTCCTCTCCGAGCTGCCTCCTTCCCATCCAATTTATTCCTTAGGTCATACATTTACAACTTTGAGGGGGGTGTAGAGAGGAAATGCTGCTCTTCAGCAGGAACAGAGACAGGCTAAAGTAAAGAGGGGGAACAAATGAGGTCTGTGATCCTGTCTGTCCCCCCTTCTCCCCCACCTCCCACCCCCCAATCATGCTGAACCACTGCTCTCAGCGCGACAGCCAGGCCTTTGTTGCTGTCTGAATGGAGGTTAAATATCCCTCGAAATCAGAGCTCTTTGGCTTTCTGGACGCATAGTCAGAGACCCAGTGCTTTTCACATGCTAATGCCCATGTTTTTTATTTCCTTTGTAACCATGGTTAGACAGCAGTATCGTGCTAAAGGGTGATGAATAAAAGGAGTGAATTTGTTTTTTTTCCCCTCAGCCTTTTTCCCCTCTCTCTCTCTCTCTCTCTCTCTTCTTTTCTCCCATCCCTCCACCCTTTCCCTCTCTCCCTCTTTTATCACCATCTACTCAAGCCAGCCCACATTCCATCCCCCTCCTGCAGGGGTTTAAAAAAGCACAGATGGTCTCTCCTGACCTGCTATTCATCATTGTGTCAAAAGCTTTGTCACAAAAATGCTCCCAACAACAAGCTGAAGGATTTTATTTGTTTCTATTGATGAGCCCTGTTAATTTCACAGACGTCTCATTAGGCTTAAACCACCAATTAATTTCTTTTGTTCTCATTAAATGGCTAATTCTAAACATGAACCATGCTGACAATGAGCGTTGCTCAGAGCCAAAGCCAGACAGCACCGCTCCTGCCACCGAGTTACTGGAGCGTGAAGCAGGCAGGTAGAGGGAGAAAATTGAAGAGCAGGAGGGAGCGAAGGTGGGGGGAGGCAGGAGAATGAGAGAGAAAGTGGTGGCAAGAGGAAAGGGCGAGGGAGCAAAGGAGAGTCCTGACAAAAGCGTCTGTTAATTTGTAGACACCCTTAACACTAGGCATGGATGGCAACTCATTAACTGCTTGCAGATTTTTTTTTTCCCTGTCAGGGGATCAAGTGGCCCTCAGGAGTTAAGGTTGCAATCATCTGTTGGTGGCAGCAGCCACTACTCAGCTCTGAATAAGAACAAAACTAAAAATGATAGAAGAATAAATCAAAATACAAATGGGAACAAACGAAAAAATGAAAAGCGCACACTGGGAACCAAGGTAGTAATTTTTCTATTGGAAGTGTGCTCACAAAAGCTATCTTGCGCCTGCACTCTATTATAGCAGTGCAAGCTGTCATTATGTCCAAGGATATATGGAAGCCTCATAATATCCAGAGATTGGTAGTTTGTTAGACAGCACTGTACAATTTGCTGCAGCCTTGAAGGATCCTTGAGCCTCCCTTGACAATTTACCGAGGGAATTGCCGAAGCGTTGCCTTTTGTCTGCTGGAGACACAAGGGCAATTATCCAGCCTCCTGTAATGTTTCCCTGACTTTAATCTCCTGGCTGAGAGCGCAAAGCAGAATGGGTAAGGTTTCAGAGTGCCTCTGGGTTCTATTAACACACAACTGCTGTTTCTGTTCAGGCCAGGCAGCCAAGAGAGGACTGCAATCTGACAGACAGGCCTCCCCTGGGCTTTTAGGGAGAAAACATGATTATGTCATAATATATTTTCAAAAAGAGATCCATTTGAAAGATTGCCCCTCTGTCTTTTCAATCTAACATGGCTATGCTTTTGTCGGGCACAGTGGGAGCACTGGGAATGACAGATGCTTCAATGAACCAAACAGGAATAGAACTAAAGTGTTTTACCAGGAAAAAAAAATTACCACAGAGAAGAAGCAAGGGCAAGAAAATCTAGTTCCATTAACAAATGTGTCAAATTAATTTTATTAGTCTGTTGTAAATAAATTGCACATCTGTAAGACAGTTCTGCAATTTATTTACCACATATGAAAAAAAATACATTACAGCAAAACATTAAAACTGCAACAATAAATATTTAGTTGATTAACAAATCAACAGAAAATTTGCTGGTAAATAAAATTCATGATATCGACACAAAATAATAGCTCTATATTTTGTGGGATTTTAGTGATCAAGCCAGAATGCATTTTCTCATACTGCACTAGCTCATGTTTGTTACCTAGATTTAGCTGTTGTTTACTAATGACAGGAACAACACATTAAAAGGGATGCATTCAAGTGATAGCATTTGTTACATCTTGCCGTCTATTGCTCTTTTTGTCTTTAGGCACTATTTCAGAAAATTATTTCACTAAAGTTTGCTGAGTGTGTTTTTGTGTTGGTACCTTGGCTGGTTTAGGCCTGTTGAGTGTGTCTGGACAAGACATTGAAACTCTGTAGCAGCGCTGTCATCTACTGTCTGGCAGCTGCCCAGCAACAATTTCCTGAAGAGGATCAATAAAGTATGTCATAAATACAAGATACTTTCTCTTTTAAAATCACCTTCATGCAAGTGAGGACAATTCACTTGTAACAAATCTAACATGCTGGATTGCAAGGCTGGCGGTGTCTGTATTTTATCTCCTGGCACTTTGGTCATTTTAAAATAAACAACAAATATATATTAGCACACATTCCTACAAGGCTTCACAATGCATCAAATGCACTGTCAAGATTTGTTTTTGATTTAATATGGTGTTTGATTTGTTATTGCAGAGTGAGCAGCAAAACAATTAAGATATTATCATAGATACCATATTGCACACCCCTACCGGCAACTATTTTGATAATTATTCATTTTGGTTATATTCAATAAGTTTGGGTTTTAGGCCATTGGTTGGGTCATTTATGAACGAGTCATAGATTAATCAGGTAAATAATGAGCAAATTAAGCTATGCAAAAGGTAACTGCTAGCTGCAACCCTAAAAATGACTGACCACTGGATAACTCCAGACTTGGTTTAAAAGAAGTTTCACTCAAGCCTGTCCAATCCAGTAAATGACAGCAAACACATCACTTTGTGGCTGAGAATGACACTTGAGACTCACAACAGAGTTTTTGGACAGAGGTGAGCTTTCCAGCATAGAGATCATGCAGCCACTTCACTACTTATATGTATAAGAGCTTTCCAAACAGCCAAGAGACGAGGGTGGGCAATCTTGTGATCAAAGTATAGTATGGCTTTTAGAGTGCAGGCTGCTCTTTGCAACTCTCCAGTGAGGACTATAGTGCACTACAGAAACACTGAAATGAGAGCATTCACAGTGAGGGAAGCAAAAAAAGGTGCAGCGTTTTCCAACAGAGTATGAGACAGTCGCACTGCTCTGATAATGGGTAAAACATGACCTTTCCCCTGATCCCCTGTGGTGTCAGAACACAACAGAGATTCCCAATGAACCATACAATGTTGTTTTGGAAAGGTGACACAATTAATGCACAGTCAACTTTCTCAGCTTCTTTATAAAGACAAACCAACAGTGAATAAAATTACTAATTAAGACTTGAATTTTGAAAACTTGTTAAAGTAGTCAGCCATGAAAGTTCAGAGCCCTGTTCTCAAGCTAATGATGCTAACAGGGTTATCTTCATTTGACATACATGAATACCCTAAGCTTTTTATTGTCTCCTTCAACTATAGCTGAAGCTGTTGTTTTAATGAAAGTATAAAAACAAACAAACAAAACTTACCATCCGTGGGCTTGAAATGTGGATGTTCCATTTGTTGATAAACGTCTCTTTTTTTCAAAATACAGCAAAATGAGCCACTTCCGTTGTTGCGTCAACGCTCAAAGGTAAGCTAACGATTAGCACGGCTAATTCATAATATTAGCCTGAAACTTTGTTGTAGTCTATTTACTAGAAATATCGCCGAAATAATGTTTTTGTGCAATATTAAAGTCTCATCTACCAATTAACACTACCTGAAAGTGATGCAGCTAGTTGTGTTGCACACAATTGAGTGTTAAATGGTACAGTGAATCACCGTTTAAGCTAGCAAAGCACATCTGCTCAGGTTAAACCGTCAGAGTGGACAGGTGAACTATGGGTGATAGAGTAATGTAAAAATTTAAAATTAAATTTAAATGAACATTTTAAATGATGTAAAATCATGCTGATTTGATTTTTAGATAAGAGATATTTTTACATAGGGGATATTTGATAATATCTATTTATCCATTTGTACCTTTTCCATTAATATCTACATGGATGTGCAACGTTATACCTGCCTTTAAAGTACTTTATTAGCTAGTGTATGACTTTAAGGCACTATGGTCTTATTAAAATTCATTTGAGCTTAAAGTGCAGTTTATTAAAAGCCTATCTACAAACATAAGTAAAAGACCCTAAGTATTTTTAGTACCCTAAAAATTTAAAGCTGCAAAAAGTTATTAAATTAAAATATTATCTTAAATTTATTGAGTATAAGGGATTTAAGGCTGATAAATATTCTCAGTTTTTTTATTATCTAACAAGAAATTGATCCTACTCACAACTAGGATGAAAATACTTATATAACCTGATATACCACATTGTATTCCTCCCTGCCACTCCATTGTTGTATAAAAATAGATCCTGTTAATTGTTATAACTCACACTGTTGCACTGCATGACAGTGTAGTCAACCCCACATATTTCACTCTACAGTTGTCACTAGAGTACCAAATGTGTATTAATCCATTGCTCCTGACAAAGCATGGCAAATGAAGGGAAAATTCACATGTGAAATAGGTTATATTATGTTCTTGAGTGTATTTATTCCATAGTGTTAAGTCAACTTAAACAATATTTATTGACGGACAAACATTTAATATTTGGAGGACAGCTAAGGGTTAAGAGTATTTTTAGAAATAAACACAGACAGAGGGGACCAAAGGGAACTCTAACTCCTAACACTTCACCTCCATACCACTGTTTGCTCTGTAATTAGTCATGTTGCTTATAGACCTCCAGCTGTGCCTTAATCAAAGAATGTGTGTATGAAAAATAATTATTGTGTTAACATAATGCACATAAAAAAGAAGTACAAAGAAGCTGTCTTGATCTCAACTTCAAAGAGTGTGTTGGTTCCTTCTCAGGGCATTAGTATTATACAAATGTGATTACTCTTGGTATCGAGTTAGTGGTTTTTAGTGGACACTTGGAACAAATACAAAGGAATGTCTCAGCAGGACTGCAAAACAGCCATTATGAAAAGGGTGGACATGTTAAGCTGGGGAAAACATACTGATAATGTGTAGCCATCTCCTCTGGGACACATCAGGAAGAATTTATTTTTTCTAGCTTCACAGCCCTCCAGCTGTGGTGACACAAACCTGGCCAGTGCAGACAGTCCGTTGACCTCGATATCTAAAATAGCATCCAGTCCATTACTGTGACTGTGTCCTTTCAGTAAGCTCTAAGACTCCATGGGGTGAAGTGCAACATCAAATTCTCGTGTAGAAAGTCTTGTGAACATCAGTAGTCTGAACACAGCAGAGGCACCAAAAGCAGTGGTAGTGCGCCAGCAATCCAGCCTAATCCAAATGAATCCGGGTCTCCCAGGTTTGTTCATCCTGGTTGGAGGGTGATGACTGCTCTGCTCTGCTGGGGTGCTTATCTGCTGTCAGTGGTCGGTGGCTGTACAGGCCTCGTGTTATCAGGGCTCAGCCTGCTCAGGGATTAAAGGGCCCATGGAAAGTAAACATAGAACCTGTCCTTTCCTTATCTATCCCAAGAGAGAGAGTGTATGTGTATATATATATGTGTGTGTGTGTGTGTGTGCGCGCATGGGGAAGCAAAAGAGAACAAGAAGCTTGTTTCCATGGCAACCTCCTCCTTTAACCCCCTCTCCCCTCTAGAGAAGAACCCTGGTGGTCTTTGTGTAATGCGATTCCACTAGAATGCACTGTGGATTAGAGCTGCACTGCCTTCGGGCCCAAGGCAGGGCAACAGTGAAGACATTATTACCCAGATCAAATGCTGTAATCACTAGGCACTGGGGGCTTTCACATCCATTGCAGATAAAACCTGGACTGGCAATACTCAGGTGATTAGGGGATTATTATTCTGCATTTCAGCACAGTGCCAGTCCCTCGCTGTTGGGGGAAAAAAAAAAAGCCTGATTCTGTATGTGATGGATGGGGGAGGGCAAAAAACAGAATGCCAGCTTTAAGAACTAGCCAGACTCCATCAATGCCTGGCAGCAAAAAAAAAAAAAAAAAAGTGGTTTGCATGTGCATGCCCACATATTGGCATACAGACCTCCTTTGATTTTCTGTAGGATCTTTGAGTCTTGGCACTAAGAATTCAAGTAGAAGTAGGGGCATGGACTAAGTTCTTATGTGTAGAGCTTCTGTATAACACTTAGGCCACTCTAGTTTCTTAGTCTGCTTAAATAAAATAGGGCAGCATGGGCCTTTGCATGAGAACCTGCTGAAAGCCCTCCATTGAGAGGTAGATCAGCGGAAGGTGAGACAATGACCCCCCTCAGTATCCAGCAATAGGCACTCAGAAGTACAACCTTTCATCCGTAGATATTCCACTGTTTGATTAAGTGAGGAAGAAAATTCTACTTGAGCAAGGAGCTTAAGCTACAAATGCGCACAGGAAGTACACACTTCAGCGATGTGGGAAAAGAAAGACTATAGCCTTTAACAAATGAGCCCGTGAGAGCGGAGCATGGCGACTGGCTCCATGCTGAAAGCATCTGGCCCTCCTTTTATAATCTAACAACAACATCTCTGAAGAGGCAGCCATATGAAGGGCTCACAGCTTCATGCAGAGTCCTAAAAGAGCCTTGCTCTGGAGTGGAAGGCCTGGGCCATTCACCTCATCCTGTCCAAAAGTACTCAACTACCAAAAGACCACTCAAGAGGTCTCAAGAGCAGTGTTTGCGTCATATTTCTGAAGTGGTGCCTCATAAAAAACTACTTTATTGTATCATTCAGGCGACTGTGCAGCTTCAGCGCTGTCACCATACATGGATACAACCTTAAAAAAGGTGGGAGCTGACCACTGTCAATTACAGTACACTATGGCTTTGAGTTCAGTAGTTCAGCACTCAAATATTAATGCTAGTACAGTCATTTTCTGAGTTAAAACCTTAGCGAAGGTTCCTAGCAGCCTCTCTAACAGCACCCGGGATGACTTCATCACATGTCTGTGGCTCTCCTGAAACAGCTGTCAACTGCTGTCTAGATGCATTTACAGCAATTTACTGATGCCCTTTCCTTTACTGTCAAGGAGAGTTGAGTAAGTCTGTATGTGCTGCAGATAAAACACGTTTCTGGTTAGACAAGAAAAAGAGTGCATTTCTCATTCAACAACTTTCAGTTTATACTGCCTGTCCCAAAGCAGCACATTATTAATCTGCATCTATAGATCTAAAATGCCCCACAATGAATCCTTTTACACCATAGAAAATAAGCCTACTTGCTTTGTTGCTGAGAATTAAAAAAATTAAAGAAGATCGATGCTTCTCTCATGTCTGTATAGTAAATATAGCTTAGCTTAGCTTAGCATAGCATAAAGTGCAGAAACCAAGTGTAACAGCTAGCTTGGCTCTCTAGGAAGATAAGAAAACCCATCTACTACCTACTCTAAAACTATCCATGGAAAAACCAAAGTGTAAAAACAATTTGTTGGCATTTTGCAGCAAGTTATGTGCCAGTTGTTTCTTGGTCAGTAACAATAACTTCCTGGAGGAGAAGACAAAGCAGGAAATAGCTGTCCCTGACCAAAAACATTGTAATAATGGTTTGGCACATTAACTCCCTTAAAATCCATGACTGGTGGTTTCCACATTTAGACTTTTGTAAGGATAAATAAACAAAATGTGTTGTGTTGGTACATAGATTTTCTTGCTACTGAGCAGAGGCCATCTAGCCATTCCCTGTGCTATGCTAACAGTCATCTGATAGCTTTGTCTTTAGGTACAGACATGACAGGAGTATTGGTGAGCCATCCTCTCATCTAACTCTTGACAGAAAAAATCAAAAGTATTTCCCCCAAATGTCTTACTTACTACTACTTACTCTGAAATGTGCCACAGCATAAAGGCACCAGCTCTATAGAAATTCAGTCAAGATGATTTTTTTTTTAAATATAAAAACAGTTTATTGATTTATCAACAACTGTCAACTGTACAATCCTCAGGGATGATGAGACCTGTATGCTACACAGTCTAATGTGTTTATGTAGAGACCATTCCTGTCTATGAGATGATTGTAGTGGAATATTATGGAATACTGAAGAAATCAAATAGAGCTTAACCAAAATGTCAGATGTGATAATTGTTTTGCCTGTCACCTTTATGAGTGACCAAAAAGGTCTAGCATATCAGTCACAGAGAGTCAAACAAGAGAGGAAATCATTAACCCTTACAGATTGATGACTAAACTTTGTTGAGTGGAAAAATGACGATTCCTACAACAGTCGAGTCATCATATTGAACTCAGGTCACAGTTGCTTCTCCATAAAACTCATCAGTCCTCCCACTGACAGTTATCCATTTTGTTAGTGAAAGCAGCCAGTGTTCAGTGACAGGTCTTCATTTTAAAGTTGAATTTCTGCTGATCAGAGCCAAAGGGTGACTGGAACCACAATTTTCTCCTTCTTCCAGTCTGAAAAAAAGGCATCTCCAAAATTCTTCACTTGTAAAATCCATGGGACTAATGTCTGTGTTACACCAAATAGTGAAGAAAAAAGCCATTGTCAGGGAAAAAAAAAAATCCAAATTAGATTTCCGAAAAGGTCATTCTGGACAATGAACACGAAAAAAAAGCAGAAGAGGGAAAAAACTAAAATAGAATATCCTCTTACAAAGTCCTAATCTAATTTCCATCCCCAGAGGGGACAGAAAATCACAGAGAGAAGAAGAAAGAACCATCACAAGTGTAACTGGACACCAAAATATAAATCTATAAAAGGCCTTTTATTACTCCATTATGTACACTTTTCACAGAACCTCCAAGGAGAAGCTCCACAGCGAAGCGCCGCTTCTAGTTGTGTCATGGAACTTTATCTCCACATTAAAAAGGACAAATAAAAAAGAAATATCCAACAATCAGAAAAACAGCAAGACATTATTTTCTTCTTAGTGCCTCGGGAAACTGCACTTGCTGTACAAGTGTTAGTTGTATGAGTGGAGAAGGGCAGAGCCGAAAGACACAGCATACAGAGCCACAACAGCACCAACGTCCATTTCAGTCTGGCACTGCCAAACTTCCTGCCCATCCACCCCAGGGCTGCAGGCAACATCCATGCTGTCTGTGTGAGGGAAGGTAGATGGAGGAAGAGTCTACTGTTCCTGAGCATGAACATGCTCCAATCCAAAGCAGCCTGGTCTAGTAGATGACTTCATATACAGTGGCCTTCTTGTCACCAGAGCCTGTCACAATATACTTGTCATCTGTAGAGATGTCACAGCTCAGGACAGATGAAGATTCCTTGGACTGTTTAAAAAAAACAGAATATAATCTTAGTATTGCAGAGATTTAACATGCTCAGCTATATTTGAATTTAAGTGGAGAAGATTGGCTGACTACAGGGCAAGATTAGATTACAATGACATCAAGTTCTGGCGTGATGCCCCTCAAAAAGACTTCTTTGTCAGGTCAATAATTCAGGTTTAGTTTTCACTGATAGGAGCGTCCTGTCAAACACCTGACCCTCCTCTTAGAAACAACTCTGCACACTATTGGACTGGCTACAGGCAGAGTGTATTGATCTGCATACCTGGAATATGCTGGCGCCATAAGGAGTCCTCCAAGCGTTTAACAGATTGTCCTTCCCAGTGCTTACGAACCATTTACCTGCGTAGGAAACAACAGTGCAATCAGACGCTTTGCGGAATATGAACTTGATCTACATCTTGATCTACAAATGACAATTCAGACAGTCAAAGAGCACTGTAGTTTTAGCACTATAGAATATTGCAAAAGCGCTTTATGTATAATGAGTATTATCTGTTCTGCATTTTATTTTTGTGTGTTCGTACCACAGTAGGCAAACTTCAGAGAGAGGACACAGCTCTCGTGCAGGTGGAGCTGATACTTGTCAGGCTTTGAGTGGTGGAGCACCTCCACATTGCTGCTCTCCATGCCCACAGCAAGCCACTCTCCAGTCGGACAGTAGCCCAAGGAGAAGATCTAGAAGAGACAACAATAATTTTTGACAGTTCTGGGGCTAAAAGGAAACCGCTGTCCACTCCACATCTGTGTGTGTATATTAGCCATCTTTTCTGTGTTTTACCTGTGAAGTGAAGTCATGCTGCTGCAGCTGCCGTCCCTCCCTCAGATCCCAGGAGCGAACAGTGTTGTCAAGACCGCCTGTCCACAGCTTAGTACCATCATGGGATATGTCAATACAGCTAGCACCGTCCGTATGACCCTGGAACTGCCTACAATCAAAGTCAAACGGAATAAAACAATTACTGACAACCCTTTACCCCTGTTACACAACAGCAACCATATTTTTGTGTACATATTTGTGCAATGTGTGTGTTTTCTTCCAACCTAACAAGAGTCTGGTTGTGAAGGTCCCAAACTGCAATGTTTCCATCACTGCAGCAGGAGAAGCAGACTTTGGCGTCAGGGCTGATGGCCAAGGCGTAGCATGCTGGAGCTGAGGAGGTGAGCTCAGCCTTGATGCGGGGTGTCTGAGAGGCCAGATCCCAGATGGTCAATGTGCTGGCCTCGCCTCCAACAATCAATGTGCGGCCATCAGGCAGCAGCTTACAGGAGCGGATGTAGTTATCCCTGTTCTGTTGCAAAGAGGACAAAGCAAATCAATACGTGTTCAGGGCAGTCAAGTTACAGAGAGATTTAGGAACAAGTCAGAAAGAAAGAGAATGAAAATCCTTCAATCACAAAACAACCCATCTAAGGTGTGTTCTTACACTTGGTCTGTACTGAGCTGACATGATTTGCATTTATATTTAGTTATTCAGTCAGTTTAACATTTCAAGTCAGATTTATTTAAAAAGGTATTTATGATTGTATTTCTTGGCTGTAGCTAAACCTCTCTTCTTTTCACCCACACACTGAGTAAAATGATCAGCTGCATATGGGTTCCAGTGCATTCACTGTCAATCTGTCTGTGGGATGTGTGCTTGTTGTGATCCTCATGTATAACAAAGGCTTATACAGTGATGATGGAATAGCATGTTGTGTAAACAATACGCATTTTTACTATTTGAAACATCTGCACAAAAACAACTTAAAAAAAAGCTGAGATTAGTGAATCAGCAGCATCCTCACCAAACAGTCCAGTTGGGATACAGGACTCTTGCTGCCTGGTTGGCTAATATCCCAGATTTTGACACAGCCTTTGCCACCAGTGTAGACATGGCGTGTGGGGTTGCTAATGGTAACGGCGCACACCACCTCGCCATGGCTCAGTGTGTTGATCTGACGGGCATGGCGTGGAATACCGGGGCCAATCAGAGCATCCGGGGGGAAGGGCACAGGCTGCATTTGACCGTCCGCGCTGACGTGGAAGGAGTACGCCCTGAAGGAAACGATGGAGCCATGTTAGTGTTTTACATCAACGCTGTTTTTAAAAAAATGTACAACACATCTGGTGAGATGCTTACGGTTTGCCGCCAGAAATGGATGTGAGGCTGGCTGGAAGGCCAGGGGCTCTCATGTGTGTGTGAGGATCAAACCCCTGAGAGAAATGACAGTTCTGTTACCCACCAAATCCACATGGCACTCTAACTATGTACAGGGCTTATTGGTGATCTCAAATATAGCTAAATAAAAGGACGGGAAAGGTTGTTACCATGGGAGAACGTCCGTAGGCTGCAGCTGCTGCAGCACTCATCTGAGGGGAGATGTGCAGGCCAGCATACACACCAGGACTAGTCAGACCTCCATTCATTTCATGATGTCCCATCATGGCAAAAGGGGTAGGGTAAGAGCCTGCGATGGACAGAGGAGTACGCAAAGCTGGGGCTGCTATAAAGACAGGAGAGGGTTATTGGTATGTGACATAACCATACATTGGGAAAGGATGAAAAAGGATTATCTCAGTTGCTAGAGAGGAAAGGGAATGGTACCAACCAAGAGCTTCCATGCCTGGTGGTTTGCCCAGGATGGGTCTGAGCCCGGGAGTGGAGCTAGTGCCAGGGGTGGGGGCATCGTTGCGAGGGGTGGGGGTGTTGGACTTCAGGCCAGGCGTGGAGGATTTGTCATTCTGTCAAGGGAATGAGAGATCAAGCACATTCACAACCCCAGAAACCAGGCAGTGTGCAGACTGACAATTTGAGAGCAAACTGAACTTAATCCAATCTAATTCTGACAACCCTCATAGTCCTGCAGAGCCATAAACTGCTATTTATTCTAAAACCTATTATGGCCACAATGGAGATGAGGCCGTTTTTATCCCCTTACTGCTTTGGCTTTAATCTTTTAGTGAGGCAGAGAGGAAAAAAAATCCTGAAATAGTTAAATACACTGAGCTATTAACAGAGAAGACCTGACTGATCCTGATGCGGGACAATATTATCCCTGACGTTTAGTCAAGCACTTAAAGCACCGACAGCCATTCCTAATCCGCTGTAGAAAACGTCCCAGATTTATTTGCACCCTTTGCTCTCTCTGCAATTCTCATTTAAAGCCCATCTGTCCTAGTTTGTTGGTAACTCTTGATGTCTTACATGACTGAGCTCCTTCGCCTTTGAGGATGGGGTGCTACCAGAGGATGCTACTGATGCAGGGCTGTTGGGTGTATCCTTCTTTGGAGGGCGGGGCTTATCAATGCCGTTTTCAGGTGGCGAGTGGGCTGGGCTTGCCCGCGGAGTGGCAGGGTCCTGTAGAAACATAGTAATAGATTAGGATACTACAGTAACAGTTCACAAATCTATATTCAGTACAAAATGATATGCTGCACTCCTCACCTCATTGGACACATCTACCACCAGGTCATCACTTTTCTCTCCATCACTGTCCTGTAGAGAGAGATTTGTCACTTTAACAAAACATTTTTTAAAATAAAGCCTTTAAATATTTGGCCACTGAAGGGCTTAAAGAATAGTTTGACAGTTTGGCAGGTATAAAAATTTGGCTTTTTGTCAAATAGGATGAGCCTGAAGCCATAAAGAAAATACTAAAATGTGTCAACTTTAATGACTTACATATCTGCTCATGCTGTCCTTCTCCTCCACTTTGCGTTTCTTTGACTCCAAACTGTAGTCAGAGGAGCTGCGGTGCTTCTCACTGGCTGTGCGCAAGCTTTCTGATGGTGATATAGAGTTATTCTGAAAAGAGAAACACACTTTATTACCATTTTGTCTTCCATTGTGAGAGAGAGCAGTGAGTCATTCATCCATTACGAATTCACAGAGAATGCACTGTGCCAACACAAACACTAAAAATGCCTCATTCACACACTCTTAAAATGCAGCTGTAGCTCAGCTCCAAACAGTACCCTGACACCAAGTAAGCCCAGTCTCACACACAAGCCTGTCCCTGGCCACACAACAGAATGGGCTGTTATCTGAACTGAAAGGAGGTGGGCTTGTTTTCTGAGCTGGGCTCCCTCCTCCTCATAACTGGACAACAAACAGCCTCACAGGGACATGAGCAGTGTGTTGTGGCTGAACAGAGGGTCTTTTCTCCAGAGTCAGTCAGGCTAAGCGTGAGAGAGAGGGGGGAGGACAGAGACAGTGAGAGAGGGGGAGAGGAACTGTATGTTGTGAGCACTGGGCATTGATTGCTGCAGCGTGTTTGGGCACCATGTCAGCTCAGGCTTTGGGCTCTGATAAAGAAAGAGAATCTATATCCTGCCAGTGGGCACGGCAGCGTGGGACTGACTGGTGCTTCTTCATGGAGCCTGCCTGCCCACACAAGCTGGGACAGCTCACTCCAAACGGCAACAGAATGGGAGGAACTAGGCATATGTCCAGCGGCTTTCACAGGAGATTGCCATTTGCCTGTAAACTGCCAAGTTCTCCTGATTCTCTCTGTCTCTTCCTCTGAGGAACAAAGCAACAACATGGACCAAGTCAGCAGTGGCCCAGAGAAGTGAACAATGGCCGATAGACTAGCAGTCTGGGCAAAGGCCCGCTGTCTGCATAATGGCTGACCTTTAAAGAGATGCTTAGCGTGACTCATTAACCAAAGTCACCACTCTGCTATCAGATGACCTGGGACAAGAGCACAGAAACAAAACAGGCCTGTTAATCGCCCCAGGAGTTCCATTTCTTCAGACATGACTGCACCCATTCAGCTGGCCCATCCTACAGAAACACAATCTCACAAGCCCATCAGAAGCCATCCCAGATCGCAGCCATTCAAATAAAATGCTTTAACAGGCCCAGCCAAGGTGGAGAGAAGGAAAACAAAACAATTCTCCATTTTTGTTTTGTTTGTATACATATTCATCTCATGCTAGTAAGGAGAAACAGTGAGCTGGTAAACAAGGGAGACAGTAGAAGGGATCAAATAAATCCTTTAAGAAGGGGAAGTCCAAGTCTTTCTTTAATTGTGATGAAATTACAAGACTTCTAATCTCTCCAGCATGATACCAGTCATTTCCCTTCTGGATTAGACACACAGGTCTTATATTCCAAACCTCATTTCCAATTAATCATTTTATTGAAAGCAGATTACAACACTGCATGAAACCAGCAGTAGTATGCGGTTGGCGAAAGTTTTTATTTGACATTTGCAGTGGAAATGGAAATGGGACGTATTACAAAACCAACAAGCTCTCAAATAAAAACTGTAGTGGGTTTGGACACTCACCGTGTTCTCTGTATAGCAGGCGTAACAATGGCGGCCATGGTGATGATGAAACCAAGTGGAGCAGAGAGAAGAGCAAGTCAGTTAGCATATCATAACAGATGCTTCTGGCTACACGTGTGAGAATCAACTGCAGGGCACAAGGCCCCTCTTATCATCATGTGTTGGAGCTGTTGAATAGCTTACAGTCATGGGCTGGGAATGTAACAGCTCATTACCCAGACAGAATGTGAACAGACAGGATGTGCTCCTCACCTAAGGCCTCCAGAGACTTGGGAGCCTTCTGCACTAAATATGTTTTTACTGTTTAACATGTATGTAATAACGTTGACATGAATACAGTTTCCTACATAAACTGGCTAGCTAACTGGACACCAATATAGCTGAGCTTAACTCCTCACCTCTGTGTTCAAGATCATGGTGGTTCTTCTCATCCTTCACTGGGAGATGGGCTTGACTGCCAAGGGCACCAAGTGCCAGCAGCCCTGATCCAGAGCCTGTCACAGGGGGGATGCCAGGTGGTTGCAGGCCTGAAGGGTGAGGTGGCAGCTGGACCGGAGGCCCGTGTGCAGCATGGGAGAGGTGCTGCGCCTGGAGCTGCTGCTGCTGTAAGTAGACAGGGAGATAGTGGGCAGGAGGGAAAAAGCAAGAAGCAACCACACGCTAAATGTGAGGCTGGTCAACCTGGATGATATTAGCACATTCACACATCTATTACTGTCAGGATCAGACAGCAATCCCACTCTTTGCTATTTCCATACAGGACACAGTGGCATAAGCACTAGAGCTGAAGCTATGAGTAATGATCAACTGCGCAACAGGGCTAACACATAAAACATCAGTGATTGAGTTCAAGACACTCAATCACACAGCTTTAGTAGTGCACAATGGGTTAGGGAAAAAATGTAGAAATATTATTTCAATGTGTATTAATGACAAACAGCAAAGCAAAGTCTGAGTCAAACACCACTTAACACAGAGGAAATCACTGCACTTCAGGTAAACTAGCAGATTTCACACTGCAGCACCAGAACCCTCCAATGCCATCAGTGAGCTGAGCAATCCTCTTAAGGAACATGAAGCTGTGTAGGAATCTGTCAGCCTGTGGGCTAAACAACTACCTGCTTTTTAAACATTTCAGAAACACAACCAGCCTCTATTTACTCCTCTCATATTCATGTTCCTGGATTAGCAGAACATGAATCATTTGCACACCCAAACTTTTAAGAGACAGAGTGAACGCTAAGTGCTGGAAGCTGGCACTCCTTCCCTCTCACTCTGAGAGTTTGAGTGTGTGTTTGTGTGTGCCTGGAAAGCTGCTCCGGGAGACAGGGCCAGGGGTCCCATGCTGGCAGTCAGTCAACCCTCCAATATTCACTATCAATATTTGAAAGGCACGGGGAAATGGATGGGAGTTAAAAGGCCCTCAACATGGAACTAAGCAGTTTAAAGCAAGGTTAAATAATACTTAGCTGAGACACCAATAAAAACATCAGCGATTTATTACCCATCTATGAACCAGATGAATAATTCAGCTGCTGTTACAGCATGCACCACCTTTCTTTTACAAGACGGACTTCAATCTGTGGCCATTTATGGTCATTTCTGCACTTTTAGGGACTTTGTAGTGACCGGCAGGGTAAAATGAACCCGCTCAACACAGCTTTCAAATTCATATGTCACAGATCTTACAGAAAGCTCATACTACTAAAATGTGTCCTTGAAATAATATATGGTAGGTCTTTCTAATTGCTTCTTGCAGAACATAATCTACCCTGGAGGTAGACTGGAATAAAGTGAGGATTTTAACTTGCAACCTTGTTCTCTGCTCCATGGGGCAGATGTCAATCCAATTACAAAATGAACCCAGGACACCCAGAGAGATAGAGAGAGAAGAGAGCAAGAGAGAGAGTGTGTTATAATATTGTGTCCATGAGGGAAATTAAGGAGCCAGTTCATTGGCAGGGGAGAGCCATCCTTGCTCATTGTGTTTAATGAGGTACTGATGGGTAATATGCATGGTTGATCAGCAAGAGCCCTCATTAGAGGGCCATAAATGAAGACAATAATAAATAAAGAAAGGAGTCTGGCCTATTTCCTCTAATTTAATATTCTAAGATAAAGACTTACTCTTTTACCCTTTTTGTGTAGCCGCATAAAACACACACACACACACACACACACAGGCAAATGAGCAAATGTATTACAGTATTATCTAGTGTACTAACTAAACTAACTATAATGAAACAGGTGCCCTGCAACATGCACCACCACTGACCACCGCAGCAGTGTTTGCACCTTGCTGCAAAATAGGGAATAAAACAGTAAGGGCTACAGTCCCTCTTATTACTTATTTTTATTATTACAGTATCTGCGGCAAACTTTTTACTCATTGTTTAACACTCTTAAAACAAAACCACTGTGTAGGTCTATCCAGGTGACCTGGAAAAAAAAGTTTGACTAAGAAAGGTGGATCTAACCAATTCTTGGCTGACTGGAAGCCTCAGCAGTCAGGTTCATCTCAACACAAGCAGCTGCCCTAGTTGCATCCTATTAATGGCCCTCAGCGCCATCAATAAGGAATGCAGCAGGCTCCTGGATGCCGGCTGTCTGCCTGGCACGCTCTTTCACCCCACCTTGCTTTACAATATGCATGAGGATTTTGCCTTGCCTACAGAGTTTCTACACGGTGAATAACTAACAGAAAGGTATTCGTAAAACATGCAAGGTACATTTCCCTCCCATCTGACAGGACCAGTGTTACTGGGACGGAGGCCAGACCATTTCAGGAAACAGTCTGGATGCCAAATACATTCATCCTACAAACATGAATGGGTTTGTCCAATAAATTTCATAAATGTAGGTTTTCGATACTATAAATTTCAAATTACAGACATAGACAGGAGGCCAAAGAAACGGTGAAATGACAAGTCACGTATAGCTATATTATGTATGATATTGTTCTTGGTGCGAAAATAAAACACACAGCAAAGAGCCACAAATCAACATTGCCTTTCTTAGGAACAACTGCTGCTTGCAGCTGTTCTGCTTTGATGAAACTATAATAAAGCACCCACTTCAGTTTAGCAGATAAAAAAGCCACTCCCCATCACCTCAAGACATCTACTCAGCAATTATCCTGAAACAAAAGGTCACCAAGAGGGCATTAACTGAGTTCCGATATGTGCCTCCAGTCATTAAATCAGCCTTTTAGGCTAGGCCTTATGCTTGCTAAAGTATCTGCAAGACTCAAATATAGTAAGATCATTAAGAGCCAGAGTGTTGGAGCTTTGTAACAGGTGAGAACAATCACTTCTTTTTTAGAAGGGCAGGGGGACTAATGCTGAAGTGATGAACACCATACATTGCAGCTCAGTCATGTCGTGTGCAGAGACAACAGCGCAGCAGCACTATGATAGCTGGCTGCTGTGTGTACTGTTTCAGCTAGCTTGCAGTGCTGGCTGTGTTCTGCTCACCCGCAGCCTTCTAATTCCCACAGCTATCCAGGTCAGCAGTGAGGGATGAGGCTCCTCGTTAAAACCTTAGCCAATTAAAGCAATACACACTGCAAAGGGGATCTCAAGAGCTCTCAGGCTCGCATTTATAAACACACAACAAGGCAGTGAAGATGCCACTGTGACCAAAGCTAGAGCAACAGAGCACACTTGTTGTGAATATAGTTTGAAGTTATTGGTGACAAATCCAAAATTGGAAAATACAATTAACAAATTTGATTCTTGTGAAGGCAAATCTGCACTACAACTTTAGTTGGTGGTGTAATAGATTAAATCAATAGTTAAGCGTATCTGGTGCATGAAGAAAAAACAACAACATGGAGAATAACAGTTTATAGATAGTTAGTATCTTATGTACAGGTTTGCCCTAGCCAAGGTCAATAAAAGGAATAAAAGGGGGTATACACACTGTCAGAGGCAGATTGGGAAGTCCACGTACCCCGATGATTGCATTCAGCTCTGTCATAGTCACCTGCTTAGCCCTCTCCACTGCCTGAGCAACCTGCTGTTGGTGCTGTGGGAAGACAATTACAAAAGATGATTAGCACATGCAAGCATCTATCACACACCCACACTCACTTATCTGTGATTTTCACACTTAATTTTCATAGCATACTGCTGCAGTTTAAAAACTAAGGCACACACAATTACTCCAAGTAGTATGTTTATAAATCAGGTAACCATAAGTGAGTATTTTAGTACAAAACTGTGACACTGGTTTGAGAGATTTAAAACTCACCTCTTGTGACAGGAAAGGCATAATTTGAGCTAAAATTGCGTTGAGCCGCTTGGCAATCTCTGTCTGGAAAACAAAAGAGGAGCAAAATGAGATGATAAAGTATGAAACAGACAGTGACTTCATATAACCCCGCCTTTAATGTTTACACCGATTAAGTCAATTACTGCGGCAATCAGAACTGCTTGACTCAACATCCTCTAAACAGCGTCATATTGACATTTGAAATATTTAAAACATTAGAAGAGCCCAGGGGGATGGAGCACAGCTGTGCTGAGAGTGCACTCCATGCTAAACGGATATGAGCAGGCAGAGTGCTGCTGTGTTGAGAGGATCCTCTCTCACTCTGCCCTCCTTCCCCTCATCTGCAACTGTGCTGTCCTGCAGTTAACCTCAGGCTTAAACCACACCCTAGGAAGTGAGGTCCAATAACCAGACTGCACTGTTTACTTACATGTGAGGGTGTAGGCAATTTACAGTAAGGGCTATAACTGCAGATTGAGCAAAGACTACAAACCATAACGACCTCAAGGGTAACACACCTCAAATCTTTGATCGATACCATTAGAAGACAACTATCAGCCTGTAAACATTAAAAGTGCAGTGCTAGAGCTGAAGACTGAAGGCCAGGCCATTTCTCACTGCAATCATCTGCCCAGACCAGCATCCTCCGAACCTCCCATCTATCCTCAGAGCCCTGCCTTCGTTCTTCAGCTTGTCTACCAACTGCCATGGCAACGGTTGCAGCCCTATCTTGCTGGGATCATTATGCAAATGGCACCTCTGCTTGACCGTAACAGGCTTTAAAATCATATTACGTGCTTGGAGGCAGGTTATTAAATTGAATTTTCAGCCTGTCGATCACATGAACAGAGCAAATGAATGGTGGCTAAAAAGAGTGGGAGGAGGAGGAGTGCAGAGGGGGTGGGATCCAACCACCCCCCCCTGTAAAAACAGTGCACGGCCAACTTGTTCTGCCTTCTTCCTCTCCCATCCCAGAGATGAGACTCTCAGGTTCAAGCTCTGCACAGGGAGCAGAAAAATAGCAGTGCCAAAGCTACATCATCTATGGAATTTATGAGCTGCAGTTCAACCCAGGGCCACTGCAGAACACAAACACATCACAGGGATTTTCTCAGATTTTTCATTTGGAGCAACACACACAATGTACTTTGCAGACCGCCAGCTTATTTATTACACATGGCAGAAATGCCAGGCAGTTTTGGCAGCCAGACATATTACCTCTGAGCTGAGCCAGAGAGATTGGAGAGTAATGTCCAACAGAACGAGACCTGCTGACCCAAGCTGCAACATGGATAGCCACTTAGCCGGGCAAGCCAGCAGGACAAACAACAAGCTGAAGATGAAATATCAGATGAAGCAAAGTAAAGCCTGGGATCAGAGGCAATAATGTGAAACAAATATGTGGTAGCATGTGTTACATAAAGTACAATTGTCCACACGATAACACCAGTAATAACTTGATTATTGTCTGCAGACAAGCAAGATGCTGAACTCCAGCCTCCTCTGACACACAATAAATGGGACCTACTGCACAACCAATAAAGCAATAAAAGGTTATGATAAAGGTTTTATGAGCATTAGTATTAATACTTTGTAGTAAGTGCTCTAGCAAGAAGTCAAGAAACCCCTCAGAAATGGCCGAAAATCTATAGAGCCTGTATAATCCATGTTTGTTGAGATAAGCCATGTCAATAGCAGTCAAACATTTGATAGGATTTGTGAAAAGGCCTTGAGCGCACAGTCCATTCCTCTGAAGCTTAGAGTCATGGTGACAGCTGGCTGGGAGAGGTCAGGAGGTGGCTGATCCACTGCGCCCTAAACAACTGGCAGCCTCTGCACTCTCGCAAAACAACATGCAAATACATGGAAAAGGCATCAACTCAGCTCACCACTGCTGTCAAAATAGATACAGTGCAGTACTGGGAGGACTTTTTTTGGTTCTGCTGGCAGATAAAAATGGGGCTGTTGTCACTTTAAGTAGATGACAGCTTGGCCCTTGAGAGGCCAGCTTTGTGCTGCTGCTACACAATTACAGGTACTCGGACCTGTGTAGCACCACTTTAAGAGCACTCTCAGTCTGGCTTGTCAATGGTGTGCAGAAAGGTATTCGCCTATTGCTATCAGCAGTGGGAAAATGGAGTCGAGACACTGATGAGTATTAAATACAGAGAGAAAACAACTGGTGTTTCTGGTCACACAAGCCATCTATAAACAGTACTTGACTAGTCAGATTTAGAGGGCCTTCAATTCATCTAAGATGACTGCGTCACCCGTTTTCTGATTTTTCAATTAAGGCGGAATATTAGACTAGTACTTAACAAGTGGTTCATCTAAGCCACAACATCACAAATGTTTCCATTACACTTTCACACTGTTATGCTATGTTACAAAGCCTCAAAGCCCAACTGGCATTTGCAGTTATCAGTATTGATCTAAGTCTGGTCAAACGTCTGCCTGAATGGATGCACGTGTTGTTACTATGATTGACCCTGTCAGCCACAGCAGTCAGTCAGGTGGTGTTGTTGGCCAGATGATGACTCATCTTAAAACATGTATTATACCAATAAGTGTATAACAACTGATCTTAAAATACTATAACTTTCTGATAATGTAAGTGAAGGTGACACCCAACAGTTCACACCCTGTACTTATTACACTCCAATCCAATCACATTTGGCACAATGAGGCAGGGGACTAATGATAGTTTGGATAGCTTTTCAATGCATACTTTGTATGAAAACTGCAGACAGTCCGCTAGCTGAAGAGGTTTTCTTTTAGGCCTGTGTACAGCAGATAGTTTGCTACTTAACAAATTAGACAGCCACGGGTCTCATGTCCGTGCTGTGACTACTACAGGTAGCAGCCAACTCTGCCTCAGCCTCACACCCAAGTTCCAAACCCCACACAGCTCTGGGAAACAAGCACCAAATGATGTAATAGCTGCCTGATATCATGCAGCAAAAATTAGTCGTTTGCACGTACACACTGCCGTGTCTGACAGAGAGGGATCAAATAAGTGTTTAGGTTATCTGAGCTGTGCTGGTGTTCTGAAATTTGAATTTTGTCCCTGCACCGTATTGAAAAAGGAAGATCTAGGGGAATGGATTTCCTCACTATGGAATAAATCTCCTGGCAGGAAAATAATATGCCTATGTGCATCCAATAATCCATCCCAAGCCTGCCGGTTAACCACTCCCCATCTTTTCCTCCTCCCCTGTCAGAGCAGTAAGCTGGGGGAGCCGCACGGACAGGGCCCACACTGTTTGCTCACAAACACGCCGTTCAGCAGGTTAGGGCCCCACTGATGAATTATTCAAGCACTTCCATCAGCTCTGTTGAGGTTCCTGATAAAAGTCAGGCGCTAAAATGGATCAGTCGATTAACCTGTTTACACAGAGCTGGGCTGTTGCCCCTCCCCGGCTCTATTCTCCAACTTGTCTCCGGCTCCCATCCCCCTCCTCTTTCCTCTGGTTCAGCGATAAGTGCCTGACAGAAGCTATCAGAGCTGCTCAAGCCCTGACAGACATGTGGCAGTGTGACACATGGCCCAGACACTGATGGATCAGCCTACCACACCATCCACCATGCCTCCAACATGGTCATTAAACAAGCTAGATTGTTGGAAAAAAAGTGGGCCTAGTTTAGTCCCTAGTTTAAGAGCAGCATGCATGGGAATCTCAAGATTACTCATTCATATAATCTTTATCTCTCCAAGCATCAGAGTAATTGATCTGTGGAGCAATACGAGACAGGATGGTCTGATAAAGATAAGGACACATTAAGTGACAAAGGACTTTTGCCCTTCTCATGTAATCACTGTTCATCATCAAAAGAAATACTGACCAATCAGCACTTCTCCTCTTTTAATCATTAAGTCGAACTCCGAGCCTTCCAAAGTCTACCTTTAACCTTATCAAATGCACACCACTCACACAACCATTGTACAAATGGTTACAGACGTTTGCAGAAGTTTGGCACTGCTTTGTTTGTCTGCAGTAGATCCTTTTATTTCTGGTGTTGAATTCAATTCACAGCCTATGAGTGGCTCCTCTTGGGTCTGTGATCCGCTGACACTGTGGAAAACCAGTGAGCTGAACAATATGAAGGACATGATGGTACCTACCTGTTTGTGCATCTCTATGTTCAACCCGTAGGACATCTCGTAATACTGAAACAAGAGCAAAGACTTGTGATTACTGAATTGATAAAGTCACACTTACAATCAAAGGGGTGCTAGTGTTTCCTACACAGTAAGTAAACTAAATTCTTATAGAAGTAGCTCTTGTGTGTATTTATTAACTCATGATTATGATTGTCACAAGTCAATATTTTGAATTGAAGCCTAAATACAATTCAATTTCTGTGAACAAATGTTACAGAATACAAATCAGACAAAATAGCCAATACATCAGCATGTTGTTATGCTTATAGTGTGAGCACAGAGAAGAAAGGGTTAGATTTATTGATCACCACCTTAAGCCCTCAAATCTAAACGTAATGCAATTGCTCAACACTCTTGATATTTCAAGCCAGGTCAGTGTGTCTGGCTGAAATGTAATCCATGGAGCCCACAAGTGGCAGCCAGGGCAGAAATGGCTTTCCAGTCAACGTCTATTTGATGAGGCCAATGCATTATTCAGTCCATTAGCTTCTTTGAAAATTGCTCTCAAACAAGAGAGCCATTCTGTCTGAGATCAGAGTCCTGCAGCCATAGCGTAACGTGACACCCAGTGCTGGCTGTGGGATACTTCCCTACATGTTTACCTAACCTCCTCCTTGTCAGGCTGACATGTTGTTTTCCTGTGAAAAGAATGTTTAACTTAAGCCTGCGTGTATTGGTTTAAGTCATCCGGCGTGTTTACCTGAGTACACTGCCACAGAAGAACCTTCTGATTGCGTCATGTCTGAACTAAATTCCTGCGTCACAGGCACACCTATGTTATGTCTAAAACATTGCTAAATTAAAAGCTAATAATTAAGGTTTACACAGAAAGTAAGGTTGACTTATTGCAAAATAAACTGCAGCGCATTCCCCGTCCTCCATTTTGTTTGCTGCGGTGCATTTTTCCCCACACAGTGCTCTGGCCCTCCACCGTCAGCTCACACCTAATTCATGGCTGTGCATATGTCTGAGCGTGGAGTCTCCTAGGAGAATAATCAGATCAGCACACACAGAGGGCAATGCCGCAGTCGAC
Source organism: Helostoma temminkii (assembly GCA_900302695.1). Taxonomy (NCBI): domain Eukaryota; kingdom Metazoa; phylum Chordata; class Actinopteri; order Anabantiformes; family Helostomatidae; genus Helostoma; species Helostoma temminkii. The sequence goes on along the minus strand of OMLM01014150.1, from coordinate 28,374 downwards.
CCTTGGAGATCAGGGGCGCGCTATAATGGAGCCTCAGCCCACTGCTGCCTGCCTGTCAGAAAGGCCTCCTCCACTTAACAACCAGCTACATCAAACCCCCTGGGGGCTTTCACAGGCCTGTACCTGACACTCAACTCGACCCAAGTACCACACAGGTGATTACAATAACCTGTGCTGCTCCACCCCAACTAGATCTTCAACAAGCCTCGGAGCTTGGAAACATAATTGCTCCCCATTGTAACTTAATCTTACCATGACATAGTGGCGCTGCATCTCTGTCTTCTCATTGGCCAGTTTGTCATACTCCACCTTAAGACTAAAATAGAAGACAAGGTGTCAGTTTCAGACATGTCTATCACTTCAATAAGTCACTCACACTTAACCACTTGACAGTGGTGTGTGGAGAATATAAAAAAAAATTCCTGTATGTTTTCATTCCTGCAAAGATCAACAACCAAATATTAGCTGTAACCTTTACTATTCAACAGAGAGTAAATGTTGACTCTGTCACACTCTGTGCGATACTTTGTTATCATTACCTGTGATACTGGGCTTGCAGGAACTGAAATTCATCTTTAATCCTGTCACAGGACTCTGCTACAGTGAATTTGAAGCCAGGCTGGCCGGGCTGGTGTGGAGCCTGAAAGAGGGTTTTGAAGAAATCACATCACTCCAGTCACAGTAGAAAGTTGTATTCATTACTGGCTGCATTGTGCACCACGCTGCTGATGGACAGTTCTCACATTATACCATTTTGAAGATAATATCTCCTCTACAGTAAGTAAGACATTACCAGACCAAAGAGGTGGATCTACTTCACACCTCCAGAAGCTAATAACAAAACACAAATAGGCTTTCACACCGAAAATGAAATCCAATTTCAAAACTGATTTAAAATCACCACATGTCCTCATAGTCAGCAGTCATACATTAGTGCATGGTTGAGTAAATATCTCCAGGGGTGCAAACCATCTGCATCCATTTACCCTTAAGTGCATATTCTGATGTACCATAGATGCTTTGTAATAGGCTACAATAA
>OMLM01014150.1:0-25820 GCA_900302695.1 Helostoma temminkii | reverse complement strand
ACAGCACAAATTCCACATCCGCGCTTCATTAGGGATGTTTTTTTTTTTTTTGCCTCCCAAATAAAGTTGATGAATCTGTGGGGGTGAGACCACCACCAGCGGGACGGGGAGGAAAGGAAGGAAGGAGGTGTGCGGTGCAACAAGCACTCTTGAATTTTTATCCCCATACAAGGCCAAATAAAAGGGGGGGAAATGAGATGAGCGCTTGTTTGTGTAATGTGGTTATAAAATGTGAAGCGATGTTAATGTGAAACATCCTCAGTAGCCACCAGAACCAGAAACGCTACGGCCTGACCCCCTCCTCCAAACGCACGCCGTGAAGGACACGATAATGACCAATCGATTTGACGACATCCAGTAAATTAAAGCTACGGGGGCACATCGACGTACAGTTTTTTTTTTTTAAGTTTCTGATCCTGGCACAGCCTACCTATCGGCACTGTGGCGATAGTTGCACTGCGGGGAGAGGAGGTGATTGCCTTTGTCTGATATGAACATCAGCCATGTCTGAGCGCAGCCGCTACGCCTTGTTTTGAAGGTTTCGACTCAGCCCCCACGTGGGACTCCTCTGCGGCTTTAAGGCCTCTCATCCAATGGCAGCGCGGCGCACTTACTCCGCGGCTCCCCATTGGCCCAGCGGCGCCCAGCCTGTCATTCACGGAGCAGCGTTGTCAATCAATACCACGCGGGGTCAAGCGCTGACAAATGCCTGTGCTCCTCGGTCCTCTGCCTGTGAATAGAGCCCGGAATGGCTGCTTAATTAGCTTCGAATGGCTTTTCTCTCCAGTTCAAACAATCTGTTACCACCACGTGGTAATGAGAGCCTACATTAAACAAAGGAAGAAAGGAAGCGGGCGAACAGTTGTAGCATTACAACCTGTAGTTTTCCTCTACATATGGGCATATGTAGCGAGCAGGCAAGGAGAGGGGGGGTCCTATCACAAAAGGCCAACCGACATTAAAGATGACATGAGATAAAGGTTACGGCTGTGATGTAGCACTTCTGCCGTCAAAAGAGGAGCAGTAAGAGACCTGTCTGCTTGGTTTTTTTTTATGGTGCACACAAAAACAGCTACTTAAATCAACTGTATGTTATTTCTTGGCTGTGATAACAAGCTTGTGAAATGAAGGAAAAACAACACCATATGCATAAAAATGGCGGGCTAATTATAATATCCCCAGCCTTTTAATGTATAACACATTGAGAGCTGCCAAATTATCAGCAGCAGAGATGTGGAGACTTTACATGTGTCATATAATCTCATACAATACTCAACCTAATTATAGTCGTGCTGATAAAGCAAATTGAAATTAATAAGTCTGGTGTGTCTAAGGCCTGTGTTGAACAAACAAACAATCTGCTTACTGACTGCACAAAATAAGATGGTGTACATCCTTGATAATAAGACAACACATTTAATATAAGCTTATTAAAAAGGTTGAACAATACGATTCAGTGATGCAGCACGCTTACAGGTGTTTCACTATATATTCTGGAGAATAACACAGATGTTAACAGGCATAGTCAGAGCTATTAATCTAACTTTATTTTTCAGGTTGTGCAGCTAAAAATTTTGAACAATAAAGAGTATTTAATATTTCATCTGCCATTACAACTTTTGTGCGTAATTGAGGTAATGCACATTGGACTTTGTCGTTTGTGACTTTTAGTGTTTTTATATTTTTATTCGTGCTTTGGTTTTTATGCGTAACACATGTTTATGTCTTGAATGCTGCTTGTATTTTGTGTTGTACATTTCATGTTGCTCTGAGACCACGATTTTTCTCTCTTTCTGGTTCCTCTTTTGAATATTTCAACAAGTGTGTTAAGTGTGGGTTGTGGTAAAACCAAACAATAAAGCGACTAAAGCAACCATCCATATTTCACACTGAGAGTAGCAGTAGCTCTATGGGAATACTAAGCTCATTTTGCCATGTTAACGTCTGACATTGCCCAGCAGTCATATTACTTGTCATTCTTGTCAGCCACCTTGAGGATGTGGGATAGCTGTGTAATTTCCAAAAGTATGGAGGCAGTCTGTGAGAAACTCAGCAACACACAAGAGCTGGTGGGCTAATCTCAGCCAGGCACCCCCTCATGCTTTTCAAAAGAGAGTGCTTGGATTAAAGACAACAAAAGGCCAGGCCAAATCCCAGGGAGAAGGGGCCCTCCACCCACTGAGACCCCCACACTGTTTATTTACACGGAAACCCCAGCCTCACTGAAACTCCCACCCTGCAGGCATTACACACTGGCCTGTTTGCAGAGGTGCCTCTAATTCTTGACAGAGGAGGGATTGTCCTCACCCCTGACACTTTAAACTGAGGAGCAACTTACTTTCCACGTAGCTCAGACATAGCTAGTGAGCAAATGCTGTGTGAGTCTTACCTCCACTGAACGATTTCTGTGGGGTCATATCGTCCAATTATAGCTATAGCTGTCAGACTCTGCGTGCATATGGACAAATAGTATCAGCGCACTATTTAAATTCATGGTTTAGCAGCCAGAGAATGAGGCAAAGATCAATGTTATGGTAGAAGTATTTATCATAGGTGCATTGTAGATTACGCAGTATTGGCTCATTAATGCGACTTTGTTAAATGACTTGGGCATTTTCCCCTTTAATGCATTTATACTTTCCTGTTCACAAAGCAGAAAATGAGGGCCACGTTTCTGCAAAGGTTTTGGGTTTATAGCAATGACTTACACTTCAGGGTACTGACATGCTGTTTATATGGAGATGCACACATTCCCAAACAAGCACACATGCTGTGTGTCGCAGACACGTCATTCACAGGAAGAAGGCAGAAATTCACACAAACACACGCACGCACATTCCATGCAACAAAGAGCCCACAGTGTGCGGTGGGAAGATGAATTGCACGTACTGTATTGTCAGGACGAGTCATCAGACAGTAATCAGTGAAATCAGGATGAAAGTCCTTATCAGAGGGGAAAATTGCAGACATGAAAAGCATCTCAAAATAAAACGAGATTTTTGGCAGGAATCTGGAGCTGTTCTTAGCCTTCGGCTGCGGCGGACACAGAGCCAATTGCTACTCTAAAATTAATACTCTCTGCTATCAACACTCCCTCACCAATACCAGTACAGACATTAGTAACAATACACAAAACACTGCATCTTACAGTACGCTTATGGGTATGCGATTAAGCTTTGAGATAAAGTAGAGGTAAAGTTACTCAGCTGAGGTACTTAGACGTGTGTCATTCTGATTTCAAATGAGGTCAATGATCCAGTTTTTTTAAACTCAAATGATAGATAATCTTTTTTAGTAAGACTACTGCTCTTTTCCTGGTAAATCAGTTTTAAACTAATTTCTTGCCAGAGCAGAAAAAAGTCTTATATGTCTAAAATGCGCCAACTGGTGCTACTTTTGTTGCCACAACACATTTCCCGTTCTCATCATATGCCACTGTTAAAATTCACACTTAATTACTTTCTGCCCAAAAGATTTTAATAGACTGGAATTGGAGACAGTGTTTAGACTTTTGCAAACATTCTGTCATATTCGTCACAATTATTGAAAATAGAATTTCCTTTGTAGAAAAACACCTTATTGGTGCTTTGAGAAGCTAACATACAAAACATACAAAAGCAATAATAAAATACAGAAAACAAAATAGAAAACAAAGCCCAACTTTGTGTATTCATATGACATATGTGTCAGACTACTGATCAAATCTATAGTACATCTATTAATTAAAAGAAAAGGCTCTGGAAAACAATAAAACTGCCTTGTAGCATTCATTAGCTGTGTTTGTTAATCTATCAAAACCATTAGAAAACATTGAAAGCATGAACACTACTCATAGTAGTGAACATGTAGTATTCAATACTAAATCACAGAATACTCAGAAGTGCCACTCTGTGTTAAATACCTGACGCATCTCACTGCTGAATAGAAGGATACACATAGGAAATACATGAACAACTCTTCCTCATCCTCACACACAAAGTTGTTGACCTGCTACGTCATTGTTGTCCTGTGTCCACAGCACAAGTTTGCCACATACGTATATTCTTGCCTACTTATACTTTCAGAGAGGTGATGCACAGACCCCTTTCTAAACTTAAATTTTACTCACACCCTTCACACTGCATAATGAAGAATCAGAATTGTCATAGTGAGAGCTTTTTCAGCAGATCCTTAACTCTGGGAATGCAGAGCTGCTAGTTTCAGGCTGGAAGCTCACAGCTAGTCTGTGTGTGATATATTTCCTTCTGGAGGTGCACCATAACTCAAGACACAAATACTGTGGGTAGTTAAACTGATCAAAGGATCAAGCGGCACTGGTTGATTGAGAAGATCTTGAGCTGCTCAACAAAGATTTTGTTACTTTAATCCAGTTTGCTAAATAGCTAAAGTGATTAAAGCGATTAAAAAGATTCTTTGGGCCTAAATTCAGTTATAGTTCATGATTACATTCACATGGCATGGGAATGACTTCACATGACTGTCACAAAAGAAAATGTGTTGTCAAGGCAACAGCTCCTGCAAGAAAAAGTGCAATTGCTACTGAGGTCAGAGTCTGAGAATTGTTTGGCTAAGTGTCTCATGAGGGTGAACATTATATTCCCTTATATCAAACTGGGACGTGTAGCAGAGCAAAACCTCAATGGTGAGATATGTGATGAAGCAACTTTAAAATAAGTCAATGCTGACCTGAATTTATCACAAAGTGTGATAAACAGTTTTAGCTCCTTTAGCTGCACATTGACAATGCGAGCTGTGCAGTATCTCAGAAATCTCCTCATGAAGCTGTAGACTTCTATGCTCATATACTGCTTTTCAACACTTCTGCTCAGAGAGGAGCATTTCATATTCCCTGGCACACAGTAATATAGCTCTCCTCCTCCATGCCAAATTGACTCCACAAGTGCTCCTATACCTGCTGACTGACACATGCTCGCTGAAAATGATTCCTTCACCAGGAGCCAACACTGCTGCCTGCTCTGGAGGGGTACTTGATTCCATTATTAAGTTGAAAAAGAGAGACAGAGCGAGGGGATGGTGAGGAGAAAAAAGCCTGACTGGGTAGAATAATAGAGAGCTGAGGAAGTTATCGGGGCAGGGGAGAGTGAGCCTGGCATCTGACAGCAGATCAGACGGCTCCTCCAGCTGGAACCTCTGTTCATGAGCCTGGCAGAGCAGAGCCCAGCAATCCACCAGGATGATGAGCTCTGTTTTACAAGACAGGTTAGAACAGCTGCACCTCTACAGTACATCCACATCTACCACACAACACATGACTTCATCAACAATGCAGGAAGAATTAAAACCCTTTAGCTACTGTATACTGGTGGAATCTACTGAAGCTGTGTGCTCACATTTGTTACCCACCTCTGGTTCTACACAAACACTCATGGGCAAGTCATGACTTACAAAATTATCATGTTTCCAGCTTGTACAACTTGGGACCCAAGTAAGTTTTTACACAGCTATTTAGATGTCAGTTGTTAGCAGCTCAACCAGTTTGTGGCCCGAAGAGAAAATGATCCTGTCCAAAGTCCAAAAATAAATAGAGCTTTGTTTAGAAGAACTTGTTTTTTTCTTATTTCTTCACCTATTATCTCATGATCCCTCAGATTTATTTCAGGTGCTGACCCCTCAGGAACTATTGCACTGTAGCTAAGTTGTTTAAATTGGCTCCCTGTCTACCAGCTACAACACAAAATGTTCAATATACATTGGTGCATCAGTGTTTACAATGAGTCTGCCATTTTTTGCAGAATGGTATTTTAAAGTGATAGTAAGTCATAATTTGACTGCTGATCTTCTATTTGTATTTTTATGTTGATGTATTGGTGACAGCTGGGATATGCTCCAGCACACTCGTGACCCCTACGGGGACTAAGCGGTATAGAAACTGGATGGATGGATGTATTGGTACTTGAATACTTGGATGGGATAACTTCTCCCAGCACTGTACTCACTCTAAGTAAAAGTATTAATACTAAAGTCAGGGATACTATTGGATTCATAGTACTGTTAGCACATATATTTAAATTACTGTTGCAGGTGACTGAGCTCAAGATAATTTTAATTGCTTATATACTTATATACTGTCTGATAATAAATTCTCATAACATGTTTGGTTTTATTAATTTAACACTTAAATACAAAAAGAAACCAAAAGCTGATGATACATTTTTGAAAAATGTGAATAAGCAAGTAATTAAAGTTGTCCAATGCATATACTTGAGTAGAATGTGCAATATTTCTCTCTGAAACTGTAATAGAGTGTAAAGAGGCAAAATCTGTATCTTATTCAGGTATGGGTGTGCATTGTCCCCAAAATGTTTCTATGAGTGTATTTGTGTCCCCTACACAAGGACTAAAGGGTTAAAGAATTATTGAGACATAAGCCCTGAGAGAGAAAGCGAGACCAAGTCAACAAATTAATGCCTGTCCTATGAGAGGCTAAGCCTCTTATTTTTATTTCAAATGAGGATAGAAATTGACTTCCTTATTAAATCTAATTATTAGCCAGTGCCCTCCAAAAGTCTTCTGAAATAGCCTAAAGCAACCATTAGCATAAACACCGCCACTGGCAAGCTTAAAACAAATGGTATATTTAGTCAGTGTTAATGGGATTAAAGTGTGCTGGATTCAGGAGCAGTGCTTCTAACAGCGAACACCACATCTTCATTATGGATGTCCTGGCTTCTCCATTTCCACTCTTTGTTTGCATTTCATTCCACTCTGCTGCCTCCCGCTCTTCTTGGTTATTCAACAGATTGTGTTCAATTTTGATCCAAAAATCCCAGACAATCATAAATAATAAAGGATTACACCAATCTCTGAAAAGCTGGTGGCTCGCCAACGGCAATGTGCACACAGAGAAATAATTGTTGGCCATCTGTGCACCAGATTGGTAAGAGAAGAGGTAAACAAAGAGCACACTGTACCTGCTAAAGCTTTCTCCCCTTCCCTATCTCTCTCTTTAGCCGGGGAACATGAAAGCCTACGATGACGCTCACCCCTGCAGAATCCAGTGGCTCACTCCAAGAGATTTTTTGATTAGGGAGGTTTCACGACCACAGACTGACAAGCTGCGCCTGTCAGGAATCTAACAAGGCTTGGGGTTATCTCTCTATCAGCAGCCAAACACTGCACAATTCCAGCCAAATAGAGTAAGGATGGAAGATAACTGAGCAGCCAAATGATCACATTAACATGTCATATACACAGCTCTCCAGAAAAGAGAGGGAAGTCATGAAAGCTTACCCTCTGCTGTCTCATAAATCACTCCTCTGTGGGCTGAGATTGGATTAACTGGCATAGTGTTACTTCTACTCTGCCAGAGCACCGTCAGGGATGCCTAAACCTACACCGAGCATCACAGATCCTTATAGGGAAAATTTAATTTGTGCACACGACCAGTACATTTTGATGTGAGCTAAAAAGTTTAGATATGCCTTAGATTTATGGGTCAGAGAATAAATCAATATGCGATGGATTTCAAGTGGGTTCCAGCTTTTCAATAGCCTGATTTACTCCAATATACTGTCTCATAATTAAGACTCATTTGATATGAACCATCACATTTACTGGTTGGCTAATAACCACCAAATGTTGAATTTTCCACATAAAACCCAAACCACATCACAGTTTCCGTCTTTTATTGGGAACTAAAACAAAAGCCTTGGTTTGGCATGCTTACGCTGCTTCACAGTCTGTGCAGGAAGTGAAAAATGACCTTACGGCTTCCATCCATTCTACAAGGAGGGCCCTCATTATGGTGTGAGATTTATATATGTATATGAAAAGAGAGATAGAGATAAATAGAGCTGAATTCTGAAGCAGGGAGGCGGTAAAAGAAAGTGCATAGACATAATGAGCTGTGTTTATGTGCAGCATTGTTTGGCCTGTTGACAGCGGGTAATGAAGTTACAGTTAGTGGGGGGGATCTGCTGGCACTAATTAAACTTACTGTCATTAGCAGCGTTGCAAACAGGAGGCGCTGCAGCAGGAATGGGAGGAGGAGATATCAGCAGATTTATCAGCACACACACGTACCCTCTCACACACGGAGGAACTACTTGTGACAAACAGGATTAGACATAACTTTATTGAAAATTCCTGACTTTGCATTTAAGTTCTATACAGTACAGTCCTTTTAAAAGCTGACTTACTCAAAAACAAAGGCTGCCTTTTTGAAAGTAAAAAACAATATATTTGCAACTGACACAAGGATATGAAGTATAGGATTAAAGCATACGGTAGTATACAGCACTCTATTAGGTATATAGAGAAATAACGTCAACACGGTTTATATTAAACAGCAGATCCATGAAACATTTTACACCTAACTGAGCCTACAGCGTGTATGGGAGCCTGCAAAAGCCACAGCTCTGACATCTGGAAATGTTGCAGTCACCACTGAGCTGCTAGAAAGAGGGAGACAGCTCGACTGACTGTCACTGAGACTGAGTGGAGCTCAGTGTGTGCCATCTTAACCACAGCTCTATCGTAGCCTGTAATCCAACTCACCACCAAAGCCACCGCTGTTGGCTGCCTGCGCAGTCCAAGCCTCACTGTTTGTTTATGCAGCACATAGACCTGGCCATTAAAAGTGGGAAGCCTGTCAAAAAATAAAAAAGAGACTTTTCATGTTTGAGGGCTGCAATTGTGGCTCTTGTGTCATGTTTCCCCTCCACACTGACCCCTTGCATTGAGGTTGGGAAGCCGCTTAACCCTAGGCTGTGGAGCCATCTGATTGGCTGGGCCAAAAGCAGTATTTTTGAATGTGGTGGCATATGCTGCTGGCAGAGGTGCTGTGGTTGCTTCTAGTGACTATGGCTGCGTAACAAAGGCAGTCTACACACCATTATAATGATTCCTCAGGCAGAGAAGCCAAAGATCCTTCATGATGTGCACATGATTTCCCTCATTATGTTCTGGATACATTTCGTCATGTCCCTCAAACCTCACTACGAGGTAAACTACACAACAAGCTGAAGAAAAGCTATGTTATCATAGCCAAAATAAAGCAATAGCAATATTACTGCACTGAAATATTAATCTGTATAAATAAATAGTAATCTGTCCACAACATGCAACCCCTTAATATACATAAGCTGCCTACAAATGATACAAGCTGTTTAAAATAACTACTTCCAACTCGCAGTCATTCAAATGCTAAAACAGCACAGGGAGAATGTGGAAATTTGCTATGTAGTTAACTTGCGACAGCCACCAATTAGGTTTACGATTCGGGCGCCTTTGGGCCACTGTCGCCAGGCCTCAGTCTCCCTCTGATGTCATTACACAAATCTGCTGCAGTCTGACAGTGCAGCAGGGCTGTAGGACACAGGGGAGAAGGAGAAGGAAAGTTGGCTCGGCTCCTCTCCTCTGATAGCAGCAGATAAGCTGGCCTTGGGGCCTCTTATCTCATCTGTGGATCCTGTGTAAATGTAAGTTTTAGTCTGGCAGATTACATCAGAAGAGCCTGCCGGGGACAGAAACTGGCCGTCAGGGGACCATGATGACTCCCTTCATGCGACAAATGCATCCCCTCCACCCTTTATGGACTAACAAAGCAGGACTAGGGTGTACCATGGGAGACGGCTCCTCTCAGCCAGTTAAAGTGAATCCCCAGAGGAACCAGAATTAGAACTGTCAACTTCCATTTAGTCCAAAACATACACCCCATAGCATTTGTTTTCACTGTCAGCTGCACACTGCGTGCAGTGATAGTGATATTAGTGGACAATATGCCTCACTTTGGATAAACGTCTTTATTATAGCTGTTTGGAGGAAGACCAGACCAGCTGATGTGGGACAGGCTCTTTGCGCTCTAGAGGCCACAAAGGTGCCATGTGACTAACAGAGGTTCATTTTAGGATATATAAACAAACCCTCCCTGTTTGTCTGAACATTTCTCTATCCGTCTACTGTATGTACGGCACATTCCAGCCAGACAGAACAGACAGGCCACATCTGGAGAGCAACCAATGGAAGGCTGTGCCCCGTCCCATTTCCCTCCCTGCTCCATTCGTCTGTCATCCCACCCAGAGAGGGGAAGTGGTGAGGTTGGAGTGGTTGGCCAGACGGGGCCAGCTGTGTGACCACAGACCTCTGAGTGTGTGTATGTTGGAGGGAGGGATTCACAGGCCTTATTACAGACCCAACTACACACTGGGCCTCTCAAACAACTACTTCACAGCCAGTGGCAACCACTGCGTAGCAGCAGTAACACTGCAGGATTTGTACTGTGACAGTATGAGAATGTCTGTAACTATCAGTTACAAACATATCTGGGATTCAGTATTTTAATGCATACTTTACTACATGGCTGGTTAATGTCTACAAGGAAAAAAGAAAAATAAACATTGCTGTTTCACTGATAATAAAACAGATAAAGTCCCTGAAATGACATAGTTGCTAGAGTGATTCAGATGTTAAATAACCCTGGGAGTTTTGGAGGAATGTGCTCTACCACAGACTGCTGCCAACTCGTATCAGCTGAAAGCGACTGTTGCTGGACTGCACCGTCAGCCAGATCACAGGACAGAGGGTCTCAGAGTGATGATGTCACTGTTTTTCCCTGGTCCCCAGGGCAGTGATTTATGAGCTAATCTGAGTCTGTCTCCCCAGATTCTAGGTCTTTCTCTCCCTGGGGAAGTGCTAATGGGAGAGTGGGATGGAGCCACCATGCAGCAGAAGTCCTCTCCACTCACAGGCCCTGACATCCATCTCCATGATCACACACCACAGAAAAAAAAAGAAATAGAACAGCGTTGACTCCATTTTACAGCGCACACACAGATGCACACATACACTTGCAAGCATGCTCACACACCAATACACACATACTTGCACAGAAGCAAACACGGAATAAATTAAGCATTGCATATATAACCTTGGCTATTTGCAATTTGTCATGCAGCCCAAGAAAGATAATTGAGGCAACCTCCCAGTATGCAAATAGAATGATAATCAGCCTGCGCCTCTCTACCAAACACATATTGACAGAAAAAAAAACAGTTACATTGTTAGCAATTTCTAATAGAGGACACCTATTGACCCATTTTCTCTTGGAAAGCAATTTGTCCCTCTAAAATAAAACTAATAGGTGGCAAGATGAATGGATTAGAGTGGCCTAGACTGGGTGCACCATGCCATGAGGCACTAAATCACCAGATTATTAGTTTTATGAGCCAAGCCCATGAGAGAATAATTGCTAATGTTCCCAGAGTAACCAAGGGAAATAAAGGTAATGGAGCAATTTATAAATTCTGATTGGTATACACAGAGAACTTCCAGCCCATCTCCTTTGTTATTTTACTGCTCTCGATAAAATATGCCCCAAGCCACACAAACACTAGGGCCAGCTATCAAAATCAATACAATCACAGAACTGTGAGTGCTGCTTCTGCTGCTTTGTTATTTTTAGTGCAACGCACCCTGGCTCAACATTATAAATCAAAATAATGTGGAAAGAAAAAATAGCATGAACATCAACTTCCATTTCTTAACTTCATTTGGCCTGTCTGGCTGAAAGACATATGACGATAATTCAGCCCCAACACACTCTGCATAGGTGTGTGTGATACTGATGACGAGGACAAGTTCTGTGAAAAATCATGCATAGCAATTTGGCTTCCAGAGCTGTTCAGATTGTTGTACAGTGACAGAGAGAGTAGAAACAGGCTGTTGAGGCAGGCAGGTGTTCTGTTTAATGCATCCAGCCCAGATGAATAATTGTCCTTCACTCATCCTGTTTCTGTAACCACACAACTTTCCATCATTCAGGCCCAAATCCCTAGTTTCCACCTCTTCACAGCTCTCTGATGTTTAAATTGTAAGTTGCACTAAGTCCAAATGTAGTCCAAAATGTTCTGCAGATGTAGACCCTTCTCATGTGGCTCATGAAAGAAGAGATTTATCTGGTTAGAGAGGGCTCACTGCTTTGTGGCCACAGCCTGTGCGCCTCATATCTGAGTCGAGGTGGGTGGTCTCAGTGTCTTCTTGTCCACAGCACATATCCTACAATAATCAGCTCCTGTTGTTATGTTTTAAACAAAGTATCCAATTATAATTTCATTAAAACTGAAACAAGCCAGTGTGCTGCTAAAACTAGATGTATGCAGCTATACTGTCTAAAGTAATTCGATTCACTGCTGCATTGAATTGCTGAAATCAAAGTGAGAGAAAGTAAAACAGACTGTGCAGAGAAAATAAAGTGGCAGGATGGAAGCAGGGTTAGAGTGTCATATCATTTCCCGGCTTTGAGCTGCTTGTCTGTTGGTGCATCTGTGATAGATTTGCTCTGCTGGAGTGTTTGCAGCCGAGCAGAGCTGATGTCTTTCCGTATGCAGACACACTGTATACACATACAGTACATGCACACACACCCTACTTGACCTTTCAGCAGCAGTGATGACAGCTTGCAAACACCTCTTGTAACTGAAATCTACTCATATATTTCCACCCACTCGTTTTGTTTTTTTTTTTCCTTTTTTTGTGGTGAAACTGTGTTGCTCACTTGTTTTCACTTCCTTGTCTTACAGGTATGAAGCAACACCGAGCTGTAATAGCACTATCTGTCCAGACTTGTTGACTTAAGGTAAGTATCATTTTTCTGTATTTAACATTCATTCCTAAGAGGGTGATTCGACAGAGACAAATAACAGCTGTCCTCAGGCCAATATGTATCATTTTTTTCCAATCCAGACTCCCACATATCTGCACTTTGTCATTCCATCTGTAGTCAAGTAGTCCCCCAGAGAGGGTGTTTGTGGGTCAGATCGTTGGTTCATCATCACCTCAGACTTCCTGTTATGAAATAGCATGACACTTGACACAGTGTAAAACAGATCTTAACAAATGATTAGGGCGGAAACTATGTCGGAAGGAAGTTTATCTCACAGTGTGAAGATTCATCTCTACTGCATTTTTTTCCATTATGCTGGTACTAAAATATTTTAGCCTGGCTTTATAGTATGACTTAAATTTAAACAGGTTTTAAAGCAATTCACTATCAACCTCAAATGTCAGTTTAATTCCACACACGGTTTTCAAGAATCACTGACAGCAGGATGCAAGCTCAGACATGGAAATTGATTTTCCAAGGGATTGAGTTCTTCTGGATCTTGTACTGATCTACAGAGAAAGAGGCAGTAATGACACATTCTGTGATCCCACAGTTTCTATACGATGTGGTTTGGTTTTATCCAAATGCGACATAGCCTGCAATAAATCTTGTCTTCTATCCATCAGCTTGCCAGCAGCTGGGAGCCGTCAAGGGAAGCCACCCCAAGCAAAATGTTATTCCAGCTTGTTAGTGTTTGAAGTCACAGCAAGCTGGGCTGCAGAAGCTGCTGCCTGTGGTTTATGGCTTGTGGGGTTGTTCAAGATATGGAGTCTCACTTTCCAAGTCAGGATGTCTCACAGCCATTGAAGCCACAACTGTAGCTGTGAGATAACGCAGGCACGTTGAGAAGAAAGGACTTCAGAGAAGACATGTGGTCTTGACTCAGTGAATGACAACACTACAGTGTGTGTGTGTGTAACTGCGTGTGTCTATATGTTTTTCTATGGCTGTGTTGGAAATTTTTAGTTCAAAATCATTGTGTTTTAGCTCTGTGATGACATTTATTTATGATGGTTAAAGAAAGGCTAACATGCTGGAATTATATTATGCCAATGAGTGCCCTCACAAGTGTAGAAAGTCCAGTCTATATGTGTTTCAGTTCATGTTGTTTTTCCACATCTGCCTTCTGAGGTAATAGTGCAACCACATGCTAAAACAGTATTGCTTCCTTTATTCATTTTTTTAAACACTGTAGATACTTGAAGCATGATGATTCCCACACTTGCCTGTTTCTTGTACAGCAAAATATATTTTATTCTTGTTTTTTAACTGACAATAAATTACTTACCCTGGCACACTGCATCTTTTACTCAAACAAACACAATTAATTAATATAAACATTGATATGCAGTTGTTTCTGTGCAAAGAAGAAATAATCATATTGCATAGTCCTGAAATTGAATAAATCTTGACTCAGATCAGAGTTTTCATTGATTACAGTAATTGCATTTCAGTGACAACAGGCCAAAGGTCGTCCGACAGGCACAAAGCGTATCCACTGTTCCAGTGTCTGATATTTTTTCTGTAATCCCTCATTACGGACGTAATCTCTGAGATTCCCCTCACAGTGAGACTGAGTACTCACAAAGACTTATCTCTAAAATCAAACCAGAACCAGCACTTTAAGTTAAAAATTATAGGGAAGAACAAAAGTATTACAAGTAAAATATACATACTGCAACTATCACTAGTAAAAAAACTTACAGCATATTATTATTATCTTTTAAATTCATGCATTCATAAATATGCACCATTTAATCACAGTATCTGAGGTGGGGTGTATTTCAGTTTATACATTGTGTGGTTTTGCATTATATTATAAACTGGTCAAATTACTTTTATGCGAAATATTCAAAGTAACTTTTATATCTATCAAATCAATCCCACAAAGTAAAAAACACAATATGTATTAGTGTAAACAACAACTGTACTTATCTACAATATGTATCATTTGGTAGTGGTTTGGAGTCACTTTTCCATTAAAAAAAAAATGTTTTCAGCTGTGCTGTGCTAACATACAGGTAACTGCATAAGGAGTTTCTAATGCCTTTAAAGCTGCTAAACTTACATTAGCATCTGAACAGTTTACAGATACCTCTGTATGCCAATGTGCAGTTTCCAACTATGATAGTCATTTACCACATTAACAATGTCCGCGCTAAAACGTGTGATCAATTTGGTGTTATAAAATATGCTAGTGCACTCTCTGTTACTGGAGGAATTAGCATTTAGAAGTGATAAATAACATCGAAGTGCTATTCAGAATTCACCATAACATTGTCTTCAATGTTTCTAAATCTGTTTTATGAATCAGTTCTAATAATGGCTGCAACTACTTTTTAATTATTCATTTATCTGATGATTATTTTCTTTTTGTATGCAAATTTTCAGAAAATAACCTGTGCTATCTGAGTAACTTAAAAAACACAAATGATTCAGTTTACTGCCACAAAAACAGGAAATCCAAACCGTAAAATTCTCACTAGTAAAGCAGCTAAAAGAAAGTACTTACTGTGAAAATGACATGGGAGGATGTGAAAATACCTCCTATGTAGTACTATGAATAAACCATTACAGCTTAAGTGAAGGACATGCAGATACTAATTGGATATGCTTGGTTGATTCTATTACATTATAAAGATAAGGTTAGGCAGAAAGGTCAAGAGGGCAATGTGATGCTCCATCCGATTCAGTGATAGTTTTCTCCCAAACCTCCCTCCCCCGCCTTCACATGACCTCGGGGTCAACTGTCGTGGCTGCTGCTCCTGCTCGTCCCTTAGGGACATAGCAGGCAGACAGGCTATTGATCAGCCGGACTATTATCAGAGCTGAAGATGTTTATCATGCTGTCTGCCCTCAGCACGGAGCCTCCATCTCTAATGGACCATGGAGCAGTCCTCCCCTGCACCTGTCCTTGTCACCCCCACACCTTAAGCACCATCGATCCCCCCATCACCCGTCCTTGTCCCACTCGTGCTTCAATTGGGGGAGGGATGTTCCTTCTGCACTGTCAGCACTGAAATATGTTCCTCACTGGTGTTACCCTGCCAGTGAGTCTCTTGCCCATTTTTTTTTGACTGTACAAACTATAGTCACTCTGACAATTTTATACCAGTCATACTCTGGTGAGAGACATACACTAACAAATAAACAAACTGTTTTGTTCATATCATAAAGGCTACGCAGAATGTTAGAAGCGCTACTCCAACAGTTTACTGTTCATAAAGTCACACTTCATTAAGTCTGTGGCTTGTGAGACAGATGTGATGATCAAAGCTGAAGCAGCAGAGGCTGGAAATGGGTCCAGATTCACAAACGCAAGATCCTGGTTTTCCCAAAATACAACCGAAAAGCATCTTTGCCTAGAGCCCTTCCTACTGGTAAACACTTGTAGTGTCATTCGTGATTCCTGCTTGATCACCTTTACACTGCCTGTTCCACCTCTTCTTTCAGTCAGTACTCACTTCCCCAGACCCCTGCATTTCTTTAGAACTTTCTAGTCCCTGCGATTTACCATCCAGCCACCAGAGGCCTCTGGACGTTCCCTCAAAATCTCAGTCACCAGACTTTCCCCACCCTCTCACCTGCTCCTAGTTTCCTCACAGACAACATTTAAACCTGTTTGTGCACTGCCAAATTGTTTCTGGCCATTGCAATGTTTATGCCGTGGACTCAGCTTCTTGCAGACCTGCATCTTATCTGTACCTGCATGTTTGTTCCTCCAAACACACCACAGTTCATGTTGCAGAGACCAAAATAATCCTGATTACATCACCATAACATCATCATCAATTTTGAGACATTTGATCACACTTTAAAAATACACAGAGAACACTATACTGTTTATTAACAGGGTGAATAGTTCTATACATACCAGTAAAGTGATCTTGATGATTTATATTCACCCTAATTCTGTAGTATGTGTAAAGTTTGAATAAATGTATAATCTAGTGTCAACATTTGACGACAAAGAGAAAGATAAAGGCTGTGTTTGCTGACAAAGCTGTGAGTGAATTTTCCATTGACATTGGTGATCTACTATATTGTATGTGCTCACTTGATTGGAGAAAACCGTGCCCAGTCACGCACCTTGAGTCAGTGGTCAATATCAGTTGTGTGTGCAGCAGAGCTGTTACACTGGCCTATCAAAAAAGAGGCAGTAAATGTCAGACACCAGAGGCTGAGGCCATAAACAAGCTAGTGGACAGTGGTTATTCAGAGGTCACGCAGAGTGCTCAGTTGTCTGTGGCGGCTGGCCGGGGGAAACAAAGTGATGAGGATTTAATGATATCCAGCTTTGTGGCTATTGATAGTAGAGTCAATGGGCTGCACTGTGGGTGTCTCTCTGATACACAGCAGATTAGCAGCTCTGTGCCAGATGAAAACGTCAGAGATCAATAGGACACAGGGGAGAATCAATAATGGTCCCACTAGTCTGTGGCTTTCATTTGGTGGATTGCTCTGGTGCTTTATGGCTTGCCGTGCTGACAGCGTGCCATTAACTGCATTCATAAAACATGCATCACAGATCTGTCATTGGCATCATATGTTAATGCCTGCTGCTAATGAATATGAATGCTCTGTTCATAAGCCAAGTCTCTCTCTCATTACATTGCTTTACACCTCACTGAGCCTGGAGAGCTCG
This sequence comes from Helostoma temminkii, assembly GCA_900302695.1. NCBI lineage: Eukaryota > Metazoa > Chordata > Actinopteri > Anabantiformes > Helostomatidae > Helostoma > Helostoma temminkii. Next base: position 8,553 of record OMLM01014150.1, on the reverse strand, counting down.
CCTTGGATGAAATGTAAATCACTGCTTTATTGGGGTAAAATGCATGACTATCATACTAAAACGTAAAGCAGGTGAGGACAAAGTATACTCACTTTGCTGGAGTGAATGCTTTGAGTTTAATAGAAAAAGTGTGAGGAACCAGTGGGCTAATTACAGCATCATCACTGAGCCTGGGATGAGGAAACAATAGACTATATTCAGTCATGTCCTAAATACTATAATCAGCATTACCTGGCTTGTCTCGCTTCATTATAGTCCAGAGATCTTAGATTAATTAGCACTATTGTGCATAGTGAGTGATAGAATTGGACAATAATTACATTAACCTTCGGGATCACAACTTGTCTTTTTACAAGACGTGTCTGAGCAATAAAAGATTGCTACTGCATAGATGATTACTCTTATCCTTGACAGTGTCTGCCTTCCAAATTGATCCAATTAGCCATTCAGGGCTAATTTAATTACTTGGGGCTGCTATAGCCTCTCTATCTTTCTGTCCTTGCCACCAGGATAATCATAACTCTGAGCACTGGAACAGATTATCTTTAACACATGCATGAAGAAAGCAAATCTAATCTGATATGGGAAAACATGAATTAACAGTCCTTCTTACAGTAACTGAATGCAGACAAAATGCTGCTCTTTGTCCTGATTTCTTATGTGCTAATGTTCTCTATAGCAAGCATATTTTTCAGTACGAACAAACCTGAGCAGGAGAAGAAAGTGAGTCTGGCTTTGTCATAGTTATCAGTCTCAGAAGTCTCTCACTTAGGAAACTTCTCTGGAATATCAATCACCTAAAAGTATATTTCATTTTAAACACTAATGAAGGTGGAAGCTAGTTCATATGAAAGAACATATCCATGTGATTAGTATGCATGGAGCAGGCTCACGGTTGATATTAGGTGAAACTGTCTTCGTGCACAGAGAGTAAGCTCATCTGCTTCATTTTCAGCACAGCAGTGGGACGCAGAGCACGTACCAATCTCCTCTGCTCAAGGGACAATATATGGGTTTGAGAAATGAGAGGTGGAAGCCACGGCGCTGCCAGCCACATCCGTAAGTGGCAGACCAAACAAGATGAGAATGAACTCTAGGCTTGGCTCGTCTTTGTTGTAATTAAGATGAAATTCACCAATCATTTAAACTCACAAATGGAGGTTTGACAGGGGGCCAAGAGCCCATTGAAATACCATTGGCTTTGGAGTTTAGCTATTTATCTGTCTCTGAAGAGATGAGGAGCCAGTATTTAAGTTGCTAAGCATTAATTAGCATTCAGGATTGGGATTCCTGTGAACCTATGAGTAAAGGTCAAATAGTAATATACCAGAGAAAGCAGAAAACATGTGCTTTATAATTGAATTTGAAATTAGATTCAGGAAAAGATATGCAGTTGTGCAAATGTAAGATAAGAGCTTGTCTTCCTGCACTGTATATGTGAAAGATAATGTAATTTACAGACTATACTGAGCAGCTTGGACATTATGTGATAAAAACATAAAGATTCAAAGGGAAAAAATCCTGGAAAATGTTTCTATTTTTATTTCTGTGGTATCTCTCTGCGGATTTGCTTCATAAGCATGACATGTTAGATTCAGGCCAAGTTTGGAAGCTAATGAGTTGAAGCAGATCCAGAGACTTGTTGTTCACAATAGCCAGTGGGAGCCACTTTAAAGACTGTGTGTTCACAGCTCTGCTCATCCTACGGGAGCTTTCTTCAATGCCTGTGTGAATCTCACTTGGTCATGAGCAAAGCGTATAAACAGAGCTTTAATCAGGGAATTGTTTGGGGAGAATTCTTTTAATCTGTGATCATAACACCAGATCAATGAGGATTCTGAGCCATGTCAGTGATAAAAAGAAGGATTTACATCAAATATTCACAGCCCGACTTTCCCAGAGGATTTACCACCACAGACACCCACTGACTTTTATTCTATACAGAGCAGATGGAAAACAAAACCACTGAGTGAATTCTCTGTAAAGACTTTGCTGCTCCAAATTGGGTCTTATGTAAGGAAAGTTGCAAACTGCAGCAATTATCTACAAAGTGCTGCTTTATGCTTCGAGAAAACAGAAGACTGAACAGAAAAATGTGTCATTCTTTTCATTCTCCCTCTGCAACCAGGGTTTGGACAGTGAACCAACATGTTGAACATGATTACACAACAGTATTATGCAGTCAATAAAAGCAGTCTCCTGAGACAAACTCAGCTCTGCTATCAGAAAGTGTTTTCTCTTCATTATTCCCTCCAAAGAACTTACAGTAGAAATGGACACTGTCTTTTAAGTGCACCTGCACAATGAATAATGAATCACGACTATTTTATCAAAGTGAAACAATAAAAAAGTTTTAAGGATTACAGTGATGGATGCCGCTGGCTAATTCTCCATGTGCTCACGGGCATTTTAGACCAAGCGTTTTAAATTCAGATTTGATACATTTTCTTTTTTACTTGCAAAATATGCAATAAAAAATAGAGCACATTTCATTTATTGTTATTACATTGTTGTTACATTCACCTGTTTGCTTATGATTCTGTTTACTATTTTTACTGTCACTTTAGATACACAATTGGGTAAGAAATCTGAGCCTCAGTGTTAATAACAAAACAGAACTAAGAGAACCAATCCAAGTTCAAAGTATTGCAAGTCAGTTTAATCTGTTTTAATGCTTGATGGTATTTGCTCGAAAGTGAAAGCAACAAGTACATAATTATCTGTCTAATTAAGCTGCCAAAACACAAGCACAGTGCTGGAGCACCTCTGAACAGTGAGTGCACCATTCATTAGCATGTGCTATAAGCTTATTAATCATCTAACAGCCAATTAGCACACTGTTACCATTTGCAGTGGGTGTGTAAATAAATTCTTGGGTTAATTTCTTCCTCTGATAATAAAGGGAACATTATGAAAATTAGCTCTGTGACTATGTAAATGATCTATGTCGTTAATTGCATTGCAGCGATAGATGTTTGCCATGAACAGGGCTGGTGATGCAACAAATATTTCCCGGGCTGTTAGAGAAATTAAACGGATAGCTGGTGATTCCCTGGAGGAATCCACAAGCTACAATAATGACATTTACCCAGCCCTCTGGCTCACTGATAATGACAATGTCGCTGCTTGGCAGCAGGCCAGTGGGAGGTGAGGACGCTGGTGTGGGGCCAGCAATCATCTCTTAGAAAGACAGCACAGACATGCACATACACACAAATGTGCACACACACTGGCCACAGTGGCAGAAAAACAGTGGGCTTTAAGGACTAAATCAGCTCTTGTATCACCCACTGGTAATTAATAATAATTGCTTTCTAATAAGGGCCATGCCATTAGCAAATTACCTCTCTGCTGAAATGCAACTCAGCAGAACATACTCTTATTGGAAATGGAATCTAATGGGAATCCCGTGACCAAAATAAAAACACACATGCGCACACATACACATTGAATTCATTGAAAGCAACTGATGACCACTCACTGCTAATGGAATTAGATGCATAATGCATTATGGCTGTCAAAACAATGTCATCACTTCCACAGACATATAGCTGAGGCTGAATCATTGTGCAGCTTTGACAGCAGGCAGAAGGAGCGAGCATCGAATTCGCTGTTGACGTTTTGCTGACAAGTGAGAGAAGTGAGAAATGTTAGAAAAACAAAAAACAAGGTGGGCTTTGTTTCCTTTTGCTTGAACTTCCTCAGCCCATCACCTACCTCCATGTTCTGGCTTTGATAAATGCTTCAAGCTGGTTTTAATCATGCGTGTGACAGAGGAGGAAATGGAGGCCAGTGCAGACAGACAGGATGAATGGAGCATTTACTTCGGGTGGCTTCCATAAAACAACCCTCCATGCAATACTGCTCCTGTGGTGCTGACAATGTCTGCCTACTGACTGTGCAGCACAGACACTTCAGCAAAAAAACACAGCTCAGGTTAAAGTGGAAAAAGTATTGCCAAGAAAATTCTAATTATGGTTGATTCACCTTAAGACCAGGATTGGTAAACTTTAAGATTTGATTTTCCACGGTCATGGTTGTTGTTATCTTGTGCTTTCATGGTCATAAAAAGATCAGATTAGCTGGTTATTAGACAGCAAATAGATGTTGCACCATGGCCATTTTATCACATTATGCTAGAAAACATCTTGAGTCTTTATCAGTTGCTTAACCTTGGATTCTCAGTGCAGCCAATACCTTCAGCTTTCTGCTGCCCAATCAATTAACAAACAGGTATTACCAGGCCTATTAAAGCCAGCCAAAACCCTCCCAGTCCTGTCATCTGCTGTTGGAACAATTGCTTAATATAACACCAGACTCAGAGGAGCACTTACTGTGGCCCAATCTCCTGGAATCAATAACAACAGACAGGCTATATTGTTTCAAACAAGCAAACAGTGGGGGATGAGAGAGCAAGAGAGAGAGAGGGGAGGGAGATGGGAGGCCGGTCAATACAAGTGCCTGGCTTTAAGAGACGCTGGCTCAGCCATAAAAAAACACACTGTGCCCTAAAGTGCTGCTGTTCTCTGACATGGATATAAGAACCACTTCCTGTGCAAGGGGGGCAGAGGGTCTCTGTGTTGTTAAGGTCTGAGAAAGGACATGGCCTATCACCAGGGCTCTGCATGACTATGAGAAAAGCCATGAGGTTTAACCTCTGAGCAGCAAAACAGCAGCTAAAGGGCAGCAGCCTGCAGGGAGATGCTGTGAGACCGTCACCAGCACAGCAGGACGCCGTCAGGGAGTGGTAGCAGCAGTGGCATTTAGGGTCAAAAAAGATGAGATTTTCCTGATGATAATTCTTCAAGAGCTGTCCATCAAAGTTGATGAAAATTCAAATTGTGCTGCAAGCAGATGATTAGAAAGGCATTTGCCATCCACATAACACAAATGTCACAGCCTCGCTAGCATAACAATGACAGGGCACAGCCAACCAGCTGAGCTAATGGAGAGCATTTTTCTAGTAAGTGAAGCTGTCGCCTCTCTGGGGCCTGTCAATGTCAGAGCTGCATGGATCGCATCATTTCCTGTGCCAGCAGGGTGAGCTGGCTGGGGACACCACAAGGTATCGATCTGTCTGCAATCACACAGTTTGGGCTTCAGAAAAACTTCATCCTGAAGAGCTTAGCTTTAAGGACAGGATCCAATTTCTTTGCACAGTGCAGGGGAGGACTGAAGGAAGGCAGGAGAGAGATACGGTGTCAGTGATCTTTACTACAGGCCTGAAACAGAGGAGCACACAGATATCGACAGCATGCTGTCTATCATCAGCATTGGAGGTCTGACTATGTCCCTGTGTGACCCACCTGAGACCTCATCACTGCTGAATCCTTCAGCACACAGTCCAGTAACCAGTCTTTACAGTTTTCTGCTACAAATTGAGATAGGATTAGATCAGTTTAGTGCAGCAATAGTAGCTGATGCCGAAAATGCCTTTTCAACAAGAACAGAATACAGTTGATCAATATACAAGAAATGAGGAAACACCACTTTCTTGAATTTCTCATTTTCCTGTTTTTAAAGAGAGAATGTTTTCTGAATGTGTGTTCATGAAATTCTATTAAAAATGATCCGTGTAACTCGATGACTTTGACAAATAAAGAAATTTCTGTGAGAAGTGGAGAGAAAATGACAGCCTTTCTGATTATGGAAATTTGAATAATTATCTATTTTGGGAGTAGAAGAGGTGGTTTTGACTAACACCGAACGGGTGAATGATCACACCTGCATCTTTGGATAAAGATACCGAACCTCAGCGGGCAGAAAAAGGATCGAGTGAGTGAGAGAGCGATGAAACAGGTGAAGAGGAGGTGTGAACTATAGCATCCCCCCAGGAGGAGTGTGATCATTCTGCCTCTCGTCTCACTTCTATTTGATGTATTCACATGAAAGTACCACCAATTCAGACTCCAAATGAAGGCTAAAATCACTCCATATGAAGGTAAAAATATATAAATGAGAAGGTGTTGTTTTAAATCACAGCACAGGCAGTTGTTGTGAATATATAAATCTAATATACAAAAAGAAGAAATTAAAATTTTAAATTTAAAAGTAAAAAAAGTTCCTGTTCCTATGTATTTTATTTTGAACGAAGATTAATTTGAGTGAATATTTACTGTGCTGCCTCAGTAGAATATTGGAGTAGAAAAAGATGTGCCGAAGACTATCTGCCTGCAGACAGACAGAGAGAGACAGCCGTCTGTATGGCTGCTATCAAACAGCACACCATGACTTCTTCCAGCTTCCAGCACGCTACCGGCATTCGTCCCTCCAGTTGCCATGGTAATAGAGACTGGCGTAAGTGGTGACGGGCCAACCACAGACATAAGAGCTGCTCTTGAGCAGAAACATCAGACGACTGCTGGCGGAGGTGATTTATTAAGACCATGTTCAAAGTCCATCTAAACCATAACAAGCCTATAAGCATCCAACAGATCGAATATATCACACTGGTTGAGAAAGCCCTTTCTGTCTTCATTATGTATTCATATTCCTTTCCTCCATGCATGAAAGGCTGAATGAAAAGATAAACAATGAGAAACTGAGGTGTACTGAAAATCAAGCTCACAGTCGCATTTGGAGGATATTATGTTTATACAAAGAGTGAGCCATAATTTGCTCCCGAGTAACTGACGTCTCCAGTGTTAAGATGTCAGGAGACCATCTCAGTTTATTCAGTGAATGGCCTTTGTAGCATGAGCAGCATATTAGCCTTTCAGAAATGTCTTGTCAGACCTGCCACTAGGCTGCACATATAGAGACTCTTCTCCTCATACGCCTTTCCATGAATAATAACCTTCAACTAACCTTTAAACCACAGTGAATAATTTCAATCCTATTTTCATATCAATGGCTGAGTCAAGAAAGGCAATTATTTTTTATCCGTATACTTTGCTGTCAGTGGAGAGAATAATAAAGTTTTCCCTTGTGAGGAACTTATGAGAACGAAGAAAAAAGAGCGAGCCAAAAGAGAGAAGCAAGATGCTGGAGATGCTATCTAAAGACATTAATGCAGCAATGAATTATTCAGTAATGACTACAAGATCTGTCACAAAAAAAGCTCTGCTAACATCTGCACCGTGTTCTGAGGGGGCTGAGCAGAGCAGGGCATTGACGCCAGAACGACTCTGAAGATAAACATGACAAATTGGCAGATCATCTGTTCAATTAGGATAGCAGAGCAGGTGTGCCAGTGAGGCGCCTCTACCACAGGATGACACAGTTACCAAAGCCAAACCAGAGGCATGATGGGAATACCTTGTTTGTGTGACAGTGATTTAGAGCAATGCACCAGAAGGATACCCCAAGAAAAAAAATAGGATATTCCCCCTGGTACTCATTAAAATTCGACTGCAGACGGCACCCTGCCCCTCTCCCCCTCTGTTTCATCACTTCATCCTTCTGCTTTTGGCGCCTCAACTGCCTGACTGGACCTTCCAGGATCATTTCTTATTAATCCATAAAACATACCGCACTGGTGACTGGATTGAAGGGAGCACTGGAGCAGCAAAACATGAGATATGGAAAAATATTACACATTTGGGCGAGCAAGCAGGCAAGCAGGTTAGGGTGGTGGGGGCTGAGATGGGGAAAGTAGAGAGAGAGAAATAAGTGGTGAACAGGGAATGGGCTGTGTGTGTGAGAGATGATGTTGGGGGGAGGAGATTCATGTGGGCAAAGGAGGGAGGCATAGTGAGCGGAGGGGGGAGACAGGGGGTGCAGGCACGAAACATGTTTTGAAATATTAATCTGTGGTTCTGGCCGTGGGCTGGTGCACAGAGATGAAAAAAAAGGAATAGGGGAACCTTTGAAGCGAGGGAATGCTCTCTGCATTTGTGAGGCAGGGTCTGCACAGACGGCTATGTTGGTGAAGAGCAACTGGGGCAGGTGCAATATGTTTCTCCCTCACATCTGAGAGCCCTCGTCTCTTCTCTACCCCATATAGCTTACTGGTGCGGTGTGTATTTAGAGCGTTCCCTTTTCCCAGCCTTGACACAAATGAGATGAGTGTGGTACAGTCTCCTAATCCCCAGTGCCTTGTAAAGCCTTTGAAAGGAATACTTACTGTGGCATAAACTATCGTTCAGAGTCTTAAAGCAAGCACATGAGGCTCTGTGCTCATGTAGCAAAGACTACTTCCAGCACACAACATCCACCTGCTGTAGCATCATCAGATTTAAGTGAAGAGGAAAAGTGTATAACAGGATACCACAGAATCTTCTTGAACCTTAATGACCTGCTGAAACCCTGCTGAGGGACTAATGGATTCAGCACAGTGTTGTGACTGCCCTGTGTGCCCGTTATAACCACGGCCCACTTACTCACAGCTCAGTGTGGCTGAGTGGCCAGCCAGCCAGCCACATCACCTGTCAGCAACCTCTCAGTGGTATCACACATGAACCCACCACACAGACAACATCAGCACACCACTGTCTTTACACACCGCCGTATGACCACAATACACATGAAGCAGCATTAAGTCGGCTGCAAAAAGTAGCAAAAAGTGAAGGCTCATTAAACATGAAAGAAAAAAAACTCATTTAGGTGCATAAC
>OMLM01014148.1:35484-54508 GCA_900302695.1 Helostoma temminkii | reverse complement strand
CGTAGCTTCTGTAATAACCTCTGTATTCATCTTAACCCTTTTATATATTGTACCTGCAGTATCGGAATGCCACAATGTTGGGCAGGTACCTTGATCCCTCAGGCTTCAAAACCATTTGTCTTATGATTTGTGTTTTGTGTCTTTTCAGGTTTTCTCCAGTTAGTGAGCTGGCTCCGATAGGCACACCAGTGGGGACCATTTTCGCTGCTGCTATCAATCAAACAATCTTCTACTCCATTGTGGCAGGAAATGAACTGGGTATGGGCTCTATGTCTGAATGCAATACACATATTGTTTCCTGACACTCTCTGACAAGCACACTCACCCAAAGTATGACATAGAGTTTGTGTACAAAGAACTCTTGTGCTTTTCTAATTTATTTTTCAACAGAAAGCAAAGAGACTTTTGTGCCAGCGTGTCTACCTCAACAGAGGCTTTTGTCTGACAATTGCAGATGAGCATAAACAACATTTTATTTAGAAAATATGCAAAAACATTTTCTGACATCATAATGTATCCAATCATATTTTAAAATACTCTCTCCATTTGTGGCATCGGCAAGCACAGTTTGTCCCATCTTTGTTGACAAGTAGAGTAGACAGTTTTTGCATGTACTTGGAGCTATTTTCACACTGACAGAGTCTAAAGAGCATAATTACACCCTGAGAGGGAGAGAACACCAGACAGGTGTGAGGTTAACCACAAGTAGGAGCTGTACCTGTGAGCTGGAGAGTTCAAAGAAGTAAGAAGAAAGCTGCCAATCAATAGCCCATTCCTTACCCACAAAACTGTATGACTTCTATAAATCTATCTTCAGGCAGTTATAATTTTAGGGAAAGCAAAAGTGTAGCATGGAATATTTATATAGGAGTTAGGGTCTGTTTGCACCACTGCAAGGATACAAACATGACAAGATGTATTTCTTTAATATTTCTTTCGTCAGAGCTCCATCTTTAAAAATTACATAATTTATTCAGCCTGTATTAGAATTTACAATTTTGTTTTATACAGTTTTTCTGTTGTCACTCACTATAAATTGTTATATTTATTTTTTTCTATTATGCATGCCTTTTGAGTTACAACTACTTTAGTATCTAGATAGTTGAACTCAACATTCTTGCAGTATATCTATGCAAAACATGCTAAAAGTCTCTACTGAGTACACATAATCAGCATATAGCTGTGTCACTAAATTATACCTGCATACTGGCATTTCAACATTATTCAGCTTACGTTTTGTTAATTAGTACAATGCAAACAAAGCCAAACATTATGGTCTATTTTTTTTGTTTGTCATGTGCTTTTGTTTTTGTTTTGTGTCCAGGTCATTTTAAGGTAAACAACATGACAGGTGTCATCTCCACAGCGAAACTTCTGGATTATGAAAGTGTGACCAGCTATACCCTCAGGGTCCAGGCAGACTCTATGCTGGTTGTCATGTCCAACCTGCGTGTACCTTCTAAAAGTAAGAAATAGCTGCAAATGAATGTGTGAATGTGGAGGTTGAGTTGTGTATTTGGAAATCAGCAATGAAATTATGTTTCATGTGATTCCAGGTGTTGAATTTATATTGAATCATTATTATATATATAATATTTAATCCTTTACTGTGTCAGATTATGATAACATTTATTTTGACATTCACCAGTTATGTTATTTTGTGTGTGTGGGGGGGGGAATATTCTGCTTTACAATACCTTGCAATTCTCCCATGCTGGAAAATCCTGTTAGATTGACAGCAGTACAGTCTAACACAGAACCTCCATGATTTATAACAGTACTGTACACGTTATATATTAAACCTGTTGTAAGCTACACTGTTCCCAATATGGAACAAATCAAGAAATACACTGTGTCAATAACTATTGCATTTCGTGTAACTGTACTTTTATGCTTTATGCACCATTGCCACTGCACTAATCCATTTTTATAATCAGTGGCAGGTTTGCTGCAACTGGTAATTGTTTGTTCAGATTCACACTCCATGAAACATAAAGCTTATTAAACTGACAGAGTATACGCTGCATTGGGTTGTTTTTATGTCCAGCTCAGCATCTGCTAAAGTTATATAAAAAGAAAAGTGGCTTGGTTGTCTAACTGTTGAGACATTTAGAACAATGCAGTGCTTTTAATATGTGGTTAATATTTAACCACCTTGTGGTCAAAGGGAAGCTGCTCTAATTCTAGATCTATGAAAAGTTGTGTGTATCAACAGATTTAGTTTTTAGTTCATGCTTAATAGCAACATAAAAGTGGTAAAAAACAAAAAAAACAACAACAAAACAAACAAAAAAATATGTATAATGACACATATCTGACAGTTATGTACTGAAAAGATGCTGAGCTAATATCGAGAGCACAGGATTCTTTGGAATTTGACAAAGTAGCCAAATCATTTTTGCGTTACATAAAGAGCTAAACAAAACACATTCACTTACAGCAGCTGCACAGTTTGCTGATGATTCCCAGTGATTTGACAGTTTTACATGTATTATAAACAAAAACGTCCAATTCCCAATAAACAAGTATGATAATTTTGGATAATTCTTAGAACACTACCTCCAAATATGATGGAGCTTAATGTTTAGTGAAAGCTTATTGAATATATCTTACAATTTATCATTTTCCACGGTAGTATTTAGTTTCTGTCTGAGACAATATTGGTATAATAAGCAGAATTTTCAAATAGATGAAAACATATCTATATAGATAGTGTTCTAAAATATATACTTGCTTAAAAAATCTCATGTAGGCTAATTTCTCCAGTATTTTTGAATACCAAGTCAAGATTGATAGGTGTTCATAACATTAGAAGTTAAAATATTTAAATATATAAGGTATTATTTAAATTTTCCTAATGTATTTAAAGATAGGACATCTTTCAACGTGATTAAAATATGATTCATTTTTAAGTGAGTTCAATGACATTTCTTAAAAACTTTATGTACCGTACAAGTTTGTTGCAAAGCTCTAATGAGCAGAAACTGGCCATTTGTTTTAATTTAGGCAGACCAGCCTCCAAAACGTGGGTGGGTGACAAAACATTAATCATAGAAAATTCTCATTTAATGCAGCTCCTATGTGTTCCCATTCTTAAGTCCTCAGTTTGTTCAGAACAAACTAAATTGTGCAACACGTCTGCCAATGATAATGGGGCTAAAAGCCTTTTGTCACAACCTCCTCTTGTCTGCATCCCACAGCTTCTCTGATCCGTCTCCAAGAATTCAGTGTCTTTTGTACGTCTTTGTAGTCTGGCCGTGATGAGTCACATTTATGTTGTACAACCAAAAAGTGGTAGAAGTACTTCAAGAGAGCTTGAGAGAGAAGTTCAAACTTACTTTCATCATACTTGATCATTGCAGCATAAAGTAGGAATGATTGTCAGTTTGTCTCTATCAGAAAGTTACATAAATTGTCAGACATGCCCAATGTCAGAGCAGAGGTTTGAGGCGCCGTTTGGCCATCTGTGAAACACTTTGATGGAAGCGTACTTAGACCTTCAGACTGTGCTCATTTATAGGAGTGCTTCAACTGCAATATCATTAGGCTCGCTTATGGACAGTTTACTGACAGAAGTTTTGCATACTGATGGATGTGCTAACAGTAAATGGGATTCATACATTGCTTTCAATCCATTTAAGCTACCGATAAAATATCAATGACCTATACTCTACCTGCCTCTCTCCTTCTCCACTGTTTCTCACATACTAATGACAGCAGCTACAAGTACACAATACTCACACATGCCACATACTCACATCCATTATCTGAGAGATGTAAAGTAGAGGACACTGTCACGAGCTTCCCTGGCATCTACATGCTGACATCCTCTTTTGGCAGAGTGTAGAGAAACCATTTCTTTTCTCACTTGGCTCACTTGTATTGTTGTAATTCAGATCAGAGCTCCATGACAGGGAACATCTCTCTCCTCATTAATGAGTTCAAATTATCAGAGCATTACTAGACTGATTTGTCATATAGATTGTCTCAGCCCTGTTAGGTCCAATACACTATATGTGGTGCACATTGTCAGTGTGCTCACACATTTACATACTCAGACTTCCAAGCACACATATAATGAGACTAGATTTAAGTGAACATGTTTTTTTAAATGATTATGCACTTCTAGGCACACTCAAGCATGCTGTGCCTTAGCAGCAATCCCTCCTTTTAATGGACCTGTTTCTTCCATGCATCTTTAGAAGTCTGAGTGTGAGAGAGAAAGAGAGAGAGGTTTTTGTGTGTTTTTTTCTTTTACTCAGAGAATAGAATATGGCCACTTGCTACAACAAGAGGAAGAAAGAATAACTGTGCAGACCTCTTTTACATCCCCTGGAGTCCTCCCTCTGTGTCTCACACTACAGCTTATGTGCCTGTAATTTGATGTGTTGTGTTTTTGTTTGCCCAATTCCCATGGCACATTCGTAGCTCCACTGCCACATGACTTTACATTTTTGTATGCCGCCAGAAGAAAAATGGTCCTTGACACTGCATATTTTTTACTTAAATTGCAGTGTTAGGATGATTTTGTGCTGTATGTATTTATGCTGTACATTGCATAGATGACTGTGATAAATCGGGGTAAATATCTGTGCTCAGTATATGTGCATTTTCCTTTTGAAGAAACAGAATTATTTCAAAAGCTCAAAAACAGAGTTAACCAGCCAATTTAGTATTAAACTACCACATTTTTCATCCTTAATTAATTTTTTTTTCTTCCAACTCCAGGAAATTCTTACTGCTTGGTTATTGACCTTCAAATTCATGTTCCCAGTAATGTGTTTGTTTTTTCACACGCTTCTATTGAAAGTATTGATTTGCACCAAATTATGGAGATAACAAATTATGTGAGGAAGGCTCCCCCTTATTACATATTTCAGAGTGACTGTCTTCACTAATTGACTGGTAAACAGAACGCAAACTGGCTTGATTGTTCTCATGATCTACTTATTTGGGGCAGTGAGAAGTCGTCAACATATTTCAGCCTCGATTCAGATTATTTGCTTTAATCAAAACAAACCTAACTTTCTCATAAGTGGCTCTAAACTGCGAGCTTTAACAAAAAATAGATGCTCAAACTTTTGTCAGAAATGGTTAACTTAAGACTAGACCATGTTTCTCATTCCAGCATGCAATTAGAAACATATTAAAAATACTTGTTGCAGTGCTGATGAAAATTACTGCCAAATGAAGAGGGCTAGCAAAACATCCTCTGTCCTGATTCATTTTAAAAGAAACCGCACAAATAGAATTTCTGCATTGCATAAATAAATTATTTTAATCTCAAAAGCTAGGTGAATCTGACTCCTTAGTTTCAAAATCAATAAAAATGTTTCAGTTTAAAATTGGTCAAAACCCCCGTCCTCCAATGACACAGGTATTAACTTTAAATAAAATTGTTAATGGCTGGCCAAATAGAATCTTATTTTAAGTTTTTTTTGTGGCATGCTGTCATATTTTTAGTGATGACTTAATTTTCAAAATACTCCAGGAAATTATTTCAAGCTCTCTTTTGAAGTTGTGGACCAGCTGATAACCATGAAAAAATTATATTGACATGACAGTTTTGAGCCTAAATTATACAACATTTGATCAGAGCCAGTTCGGATGACTTCAGAGATGGCTTTATTTAACTACTGATGTGTTTATTCACTAGTAGTTTAGCAACTAGTGGTCTTGATTATGCAAACTTTCTAGACTTGTGTGCCCCAATTCTTATTTTGTGAAACTGCAGCAAACCAGGCTGTTATGTGCTTGAATGTAATGCTTATAGAATGCTAGTTTCACATAAGAGCTGTATTTATGGTTAAAATGAATGACCTCCACAACACTTTAATGCATTCCTATGTCATTTGCTTTTTGTAGCTAACACAGCCAAGGTCTTCATTGACATCCAGGATGAGAATGACCACCCTCCTGTCTTCTCCAGGAAGCTGTATATAGGCGGTGTGACAGAGGACACCAAGATCTTCACCTCTGTGCTCAAGATAGTGGTAAGACAACTCTGGCTTTTGTTTTTTTTGTATCAATAATACATGGAGACAGGCTGAAACTAAAGTACCCGATTCTGCTCCCACTTCTTCAACATTTACCCTGCAGCCATGGTGGGAGAATTCATCTGATCCGCTCAATGTGGCAGTTTCATCTCTTCCCCTATCGTTTGCTATATCTCTTTTCTCAATTTCGCTCTCCCCACTGTCTGGCTTGTCCACAAGCAGGTTGGATCAAAGTGAACTGAGCAATGTAATCCCAGTATGTTCACAGAAGCATGGCTGGACATCCAGTCTGATTATCAGCCTGTTCTGCTAAGGAGGTTTCACTTTGTTATCCCTTATTCTACACCGCACTGTCTACTTTCTGATTGCATGGGGGGTGTAAGTTGTATACTTACAGTTTCTATATAAATTTCTTCAGAACCGCATTGCCCTTTCTTGAATGTTACTACAACTATCAACACTTATGTGTGAATGTACAATATAATATGATAACAGTTTTATTTATATGTAGGGGTTTGGGGATCTCTCGCAATAGTGTTCTCCTACTGTTCAGCTACTGCAGTCCTAATAAGATAATCAGTCCTAATCTTACCATTGTTATTATTATTATTATTATTCGTAGTAGTAGTAGTAGTAGTAGTAGTAAAAAAAAAATAGTAGTAGTCACAGTACAATTAATCCTAAGCAATGAGCTTAACGGGTAGCAGTGCATGGTGTGGCGACTTTGGACTTGTTTTTACCCTGAAAGCTTGGTGGTGGGGTATGTTGAACAGGACAAGGGTTCTGTAGTTTAAAGTGTGGCATTAAAAGGTCTAACTGTGCACGTTTGTATATGTTTGAAAGAGTCCACTTTGAGTCTGCTTTAAGGTTGTTCCATAGCCTGCAGTCCCAACAGCAATTCAATTACCCTCGGAAACTTTCACATCCATTTACACCTGGTCAGATGACTTTCAAGTCCTGTTTTTACAGTGTGGTGTTAAGAGTTCCCAAATGTAAGAAGCAGCTTGTACAGAGGACATGTTCAGCAGAAAGATGATTTCTATGTTATTTGTGTGTACACAGGAAGCTAAATAAGTGATGCTACAGGTCAGGTTTTTTATATATGAGCTTTAAAGCAGTATGTAGGACAAAATAAATGAATAAATGTATGAGTTATATTGTATAAGTTATTCCTGTTTAGAGGTAGAAGTTAACAAGTCATCATTGTTGCAGTGGTATGTAACTTAAGGAGTAGTTCACTTGTTAACATCACAGAAACGCTGCAAAAACACTGTACTTTACCAAGAGATATGTCCAGGAGATCACATGTCCTGTTGTTGTTCATTGAAACAAAGGTCCAGAAGCCACTAGGGCCCACACATCTCTTGCTAACTGTAGTCTGATTTTATCTAATTCAAGAATCATGGATTACAGGTTGCCTATGTGATCAAATATCTCTGCTTTCAATGTCAGTGAAAATGTGTTCAGTTTGACTTCCATCACAGTAATGGTGACAGGACCAGAGAGCACGACAAGTTCTGTACATCAGCCAGTTTCTATCAAATAAAAATGAAAAAATCAATAATGAGTATGTGGAATGAGCTGTTGTTCACTTTTTGTATCTCCAGGATCATGACTTAGTGTAGGATGACCAAGGCTAAGCTGTATCTTAGTTGTGATTCTATCAGTGTTAATAATCAGGATTTTGTTGCAATTTAGCTGAAGAAAACTCATAGCTATCTAATCCTTAATGGAGATAATCGGTCTTGTAGGACAGGAAACCTGCACCTTGAACATGATTCACAGCTGAGTTGCATCTGGTTCTACAACACAGTATTTTATGGATTTTAGCAACACCTTTTCAGATATTTTAGAGGTGGAAGGAAAGTTCATTGAAAGAAACTTTTTTTAAATTAAAGTGGGACTTGGTCAGAAGCATGGGAGCTGTATAGAGTATAATGAACAGGACACAGACCAGTGGTGTCAAGAGAATATTAAAAAAGTTTTAATATCTCGTAGGCAAGTAGAGGGTACAAAGGTCATCAAAGAAGATTCATACAAAGTATTTCAGGCCTTCCAGCAGATGTGAAAATCTGCCAAAATCATTAAATGGTACAGAAAAAGGGAGCTGATCTGCCACAAATTCGTTGCCATCTAAGAGTAAAAAGACAGGAACACCAGGGGCAGTCAAGGATTAAATTCATTTTATTGATGGCTTCAAATAATACTGTTGGGTTGCTTTTACTACAGGGAATGAGCTTATCTTTAATCTTTATGTTATAACTTTAAAAAGAGCTTTTAGGACACAGAAATGTTCCCTAAGGACTTGTTAAAGATGTGTGAATCACTGTTTACTGCATCTTACAATTTTAAACATCAGTTTTAAGATTAGCATTTACAAGTCAGATGATCGTATGTGACGAAATACAGACAAATTAACAATAGTCTCCAAACAGATTAACAGTGACTGAAAATGTGTAAAAGGTTAGAACAGGAAATATTTGAATTTTGAACACAATATTTCATCATTAAAAGTACATTAAGACTATAACAAACACTGTTCAGAATCAACAAGCATCATTATATAAAAATCGATGTACAGATTTTGTTTACAGATGGAATTACGCAACACACAAACACATATATAACAACAGCCTGAGCTATACCTTCTATCTGCTCATGACTGGAGAGATTTGCCTCAGCCTTCCCTGTACAGTGATGAGTTACATGACACAAGCACTATGAATCCACAGTGGGTTTCATTGGTATTTGAATATTTGTTGATATTTTTATACTGTTTCATTCCTGATCTCATGATGTCGCAACAAAATAAATGAATCATAGAAATTTGTCAACATTCAGAAAGATACTTGGTTTGTATATAAAGTATGGATCCATTATATATGTCTGTTCAGTAGCCATTTATATTAACAATTACTGTTACAACAGTTGTGTGTTAGGTTGCATCTATTTTAATTCAGATATTAGATAGAAAGATTAGATATCTCAGGAAGGCATATGTGTCATGTCATAAGTCATATGTCATATGTCCATTAAGAACATCATCAGCCTTAAACCATGATTCAGTGAATATTCATGAATCTATGTGGGTGGATGGCTCTTCATATATTTGAAGTGTGAATTTAAGAAAGGCGAAAAGGTCAATGGTTTGTGTAAGTCTTTCATGTATATGTCAGCATATGTCTTGTGGTGTTCTTCTAACAGTGCACCCAGCCCCTTTTTTTCTTAAGAACAGTAGTATGATTATTGATTCATAGGGGTAATATACTGTAAGTGCTCATCTGGAAATTTTTCCTTAATGGTATTACAGTTCTAACATCTTTTTTTTCATAATTGGAGCAACAATCTGTCATTCATGTAGCTCCATTCCCATATTTAATTTAAAAAAAAGAGAATTTGACACCAACTAAACTAATCTTTAGTGATTTTCACATCGCTAAATTTTAATAACACATGAAACAAAATGAAAAAAACAAAAACAAAATATTTTTACAAGTAAAATGCTGTGAAGCACCAGCCAAAGCTTTTGTGTTAGAGGGCAATTTTAGAGGCTGGATGTTCACCATTCGCAATTAATTAAACAATAATTTGCCTTATTTTGTATGCTTGAAGCATACGCAAACTCCCCTTGGCGCAAGGTAATATCTGAGTCTGAGAGACATCAAATAAACAAGTATAAAAATGGTGGCTCATTAAGATGCATTTCCCAGTGCTGGACATAATTTGTATGTAATTGGCATTTGGACGTTGTTTAAATGTTTGTACTGTCTTCTTCCTAATTCCATGTTCTCACCTATTACATTCTCATAATTTATTGAAGTAAGAATTTGAAATTTATCCGAAAAATATCTAGAAAGGTCTTTTTGTTAAAGCACAGATATTAGTATTAGTAATGGGTCTAGGCCAGTAACCAGCAAATCATCATACATAATACCAAAACAAATTGTATGCCTGTCATTAAATGACATTAAATGGTGTTACTTGTAATGCCATCTAACTAAAAATAGATTTTAGTTTTACTTTTCCGTTTGTGGCTCAAATGTGACCCAACCAAGTCTGAATTCAGTTGTGGTATTTTTAGTATAGTATGATATGTATGATTTGCCTGAGGTCAAGACTTCTTTGGAGTGTGGCTAGTTTTTACTTGACTTAATTAGTATTGAATCTGAGTGCCCCTTTGTGTGGAAATAATCATCAGAAATGTCAACAACATTTGGCATATTCAGGCAATTCTGACCTTCTGCTAGTTCACTCTTAAAGTCACGTAATGTAGTCACAGTCACAAGCCATGACTGGCTCACAGGCCTTGCCTCATTTGCTCCCAAAGTCTAATGTTCAGTTGTGTAGAAAAGGTAATTGGAAAATATTTAGTTAGCATGTGTAAGTGTGCTGTTAGGAATAGACTGATTGGATGATTGCAGCCTGCAGTGTTCTTGTTCTACAGATACTTGACCTTGTTTTTAATCAATAAGTTATAGGACTCATGGGCAGCCAAAATGAGTAGTGCCACATCTTTTCAGCACCCTCCTTGACAGCTTGACCTCTTGTTTTAAACAAAGTGACATTCAATTAAATACAAATAAACCTCAAAATAAGTGTATTAGATCCTATAGTCCATCCGTAACCACAGGGTGAGCTGATATCAAACCAGCAGGCAGAGACCTTTGTCTAATCTTTGATAGTGACCTCTCATTTGACAAATAAGTCACAAAAAAAATCTTGTCTTTTCTTGCCTGCAGTGACATTGAGAAAATGAAACATGCCTTAAATCGTCAAGGTTGGACAAGCCAAGAAAAACAGCTTGATACCTGCAGCTAAATAGCTGCTGCTTGACATTTCATTTAGAGAAACCTAATCACTCTCCTTACCAGTTAACAGATTTTGAATCAAATGTAAAGTATGTTTTAAACCTGTCAACAGATCTGATACTTTACATATTTTAAGCAACAAGAAGATGCATTAAGTTTTCATTAAGATTTCTAGTATCAAGTCTTTGAAAGGATTTTAATGTTAACCAAATGGTTTCATACATTTCCTTCCTTGTCGTCTTTGTGGCAGTTTGCAAATGAACCTCACACAGTGATGGTTTTCCTCCAATATCCATAACAACTTAAAAGATTTACGCTACATAAATAATGCTGGTGCATGAATTTGGTGAAATTGCTGTTACCCAATGAGGATATCTCATTCTGTTTGATTTATACAGCCCTTTTATAGAGACCTTGCTCCCTCTTACCCTTCTCTGCCAGTAGCTGGAGAAAAAACTGATATTGCCCCCATTTATCAGTGTCACTCGCTACAGACAGTCACTCTGAAAATTGATGCAAGTGGCCAGTCAGAAGTTGTGCCTCAGAGGTCAATGGAACAATTGTTTGCTTTTGTCTTCTTTGCCAGTGTTTTGACAAGGTTAGTGCAGATTATGATCCCTATTAATATAATAACAATATAGTGACAATATCAGTGTAAAAGTTACTCATAGTTATGAAACTACATGTAATTACTACCCTTAATAGCAACTTTCAGCTCATTGTTTCACTGTCCAGTATGTAGGTGCACTGTTAGGGTTAGTCTCGCTCATGGTGCTTATTGAAAACCCACTGCACACTATATTTCCCTCAGGAGTAAGTAGAAACCTACAGAGCTAAAAGAGTAAATATTTGCTCTGTAACTTCTGAATATGTAAATAAGGAATTATTTCAAAAGGTTTACTATTGCAGCATTAAAGGTGATGATGTGTTATGTTCACAGCTTGATTCTGACAGTTATTTTCCCACTTGTCAGCTGCTTTTACAGAACACCTGAATGGATTAAGACTATAAGCAAAAATGTCCCCTCTTGACGCAATTTGCTGTGATCAGTGAATTGTTAATTAATATTTGCCAAAGTGTCAGTGAAATGCTCTCTCCAAGAAAGAGAGGTGTCAGAGGCATGACTTTGGTGACATCACTGATAGGCACATAAGCAGAAGTATGAGATACTTGGGACCAAGGAGCCACTATCAAGACCTCGAGCAGTGGGTAGTGGACACTTGTTCTAAAACACACATTGAAGTTGTATTAAAATGTATCTTAAATCTTCTTTTGAAAAATAAAGTCCACTTTTTCCATTGTGGTTTTAAGAATAATAACAATAATAATTTTCTCTTGCATTGATCTTATTTCTGGGTTTGATTGTAGTTGCTCTTAGTTGGATTAAACAAGTTGTGTTGTGTTGTGTTGTGTTGTGTTGTAGGCCACTGACAATGACACTGGGAATTACAGTGCAATGGCATATCGTCTGATCATCCCACCAACACCAGAGGGCCAGGACAGCTTTGTCATCGAGACCTACACAGGTATCATCAAGTCAGCCATCATGTTTAGAAACATGCGCAGGTCCTACTTCAAGTTTGAGGTGATCGCCACAGATGACTACGGAAAAGGTCTCAGCAGCAGTGCTGAAGTGGTGGTGAGTATGCAGTATCATGTGTTTTATAATTCAATTCAAATTAAGTGTATTTATATAGCGCCAAATCACAACAAAAGTCATCTCAAGGCACTTTACAATGTAAGGTTTAAGACCTTACAATACAACTAAACAATAAGAAAAACCCAACAAATCCCCCTTGAGCAAGCACTAGGCGACAGTCGAAAGGAAAGGAAGAAATAACCAGGCTCAAAGTGGGCGGCCATGTGCCTCAGTCGGTTAGGTTGAGTGGAAAGAAAGAGAGAAAAGAACAGCAGATCACACAATCAATAACAACAACAAGGAACAGGCAGGCCGGTTGGATGGGCCAGCAACTGAAGACCCGGAATACACAGCTTCAGGGCCGATGATACCAGAGAGAGAGAGAGAGAGAGAGAGAGAGAGGCACAACTACAGGAGAGAGAAGACACAAAGTTAATAACAGGCAGTGGTGGCGTATGAGTGGATGGAGAGAGGAGAAGGAGCTCAGTGTGTCGAAGGGAAGTCCCCCAGCAGTCTAAATCTATAGCAGCATAACTAAGAGCTGGTTCAGAGGTCACTAAGCCAGCTCTAACTATAAGCTTTATCAAAAAGGAAAGTTTTAAGTCTAGTCTTAAAAGTAGAAACAATGTCTGCTTTCTGAACATGAACTGGGAGCTTGTTCCACAGGAGAGGAGCTTGATAGCTAAAGACTCTGCCTCCCATTCTACATTTGGAAACTCTGGGAACCACAAGTAGACCTGCACTCTGAGAACGAAGTGTTCTGCTGTGATGATATGGTACTATGAGGTCTATAAGATATGAAGGGGCTTGATCATTAGGTGCTTAATGTGTGAGAAGAAGAATTTAAAATTCTATCCTGGATTTTACAGGGAGCCAATGGAGGGAAGCTAATGTAGGAGAAATATGATCTCTCTTACTAATTCCAGTCAGAACTCTGGCTGCAGCATTTTGGATCAGATGGAGGCTTTTTAGGGAGCTACTGGGACATCCTATTAGTACATGTGTGTGTTAAATGGCATATATAAATTGCACTGTGCATGTACTGGATTCTTACGCAATGGTGACCACTCTGACAGTCTTTGACTTACATCTGATCACTGGTGTCATTATACTGTGTGTAGCTAACTATGATTGGTATCTGTGCAGCAAACAGTGTTTGAGTTATGGAATTTGTTTGCAGTGTCAGCAGTCTACAATCCAGTGATAAAAAATTGTTCTTATTAAAGGGTCGTTCCACCTATTTACACATCAATAATATGGGGAGTTCTCATCCTTCTTCTTGAGACTTTTTTCGTCAAGTGACGGTACATGGTCTAAAATTGGACTTTGGGAATTTTTAAAAGGTTTTACATTTGGGAAGAACATTTAATCATTATCTGGCAGATTTGCGTGAGAAGACCTGATACCGTTTGTGTGTCAGTATGGCAAACATAAGGCTATAGCCAGTGGCTGTATGTATTAGCTTAGCACAAAGACTGGGAGGAGTCCGCCTGACTACATCTGCAAAGCTCCTAGAATAAAGTGTCATGTCAATCTCATTTGTTTAGTCCATACCAGAACTGGAATATAAAAAGGTCACTATTCTACAATTAGCCAGGCCTAGCAGTGGCAGCTGGGTTTGGCTCCAGCACCCTTACAACCCTTAACAGCAAAGGTTAGAGGTTAAAGGTTAGAATAATGGATGGGTGGATATATGTACAGTATATTATGTTTATGCTGTAAACTGTGCATGAGGGGTTACAGATGTATTCTCCAAGGTCCTGGAGCTATGCTCATATTAAGGAGTAAGTAAAGTCAAGATGTCTTGGATTCTGCTGCACCAATTTTGACTATTGTTACATTTTATCTTAAGTCCCATTTCTCTGTTGAAGTGCAATATCACTGGAATACTGCTTTAATGGGTTAATTGTTTCATAGACTAATGTTAGACTAATGTTTTATGTGAATGACTAGAATTGTACATGGATGGCAGAACATCCCTTTTGTTAATATGTCAAAACATGTCAAATATGAAAAACAACAAACAAGTACTGAAAACTGGAAGTCACTGAAAACTCTGCTTTGTTTTTCTTTATAATAATTTCCTGATTATGAGCCAAGGCAGTATGTTTCTGTTGTTGTTGTTTGTACGGTACTAAATGTTTTGGTTCCAGTCTATTGAATGATTCACAGTAGGTACAGGACACTCAACATGTGGCCTCAGCTGCTAGCTGATGATCAATTAAGATCTTTCGTCGTGTATTAACTCTAAATGCATGATGTTTGTCTGCAGGTTGAATGTGTTTTTGTCTTAATGCGTTTCTTTTCTATGAGTGCATTACTCTTTTCCAATGATTTCCTGCTGTGTTTCAGCTCAGTTTCACCCCCTAGTTCAATGCTTATATTTCCTGGTTGTGGGTAGGCTTATTTTTTTTGTTTCAATGAAATATGCCTAGCTAACAAGCCTTTAACAAGACAGAAGGAGGGTCTGGGACATTGCCTGGATATAAAAGAGCAGCGAGTGCTTAACCATAGTGCTCGTTAATTTTCAAGGGGAAACCTAATTTCACAGCAGCTGCATGGGAGATTTGGCTTCAGAGCACAGAGGCTGTTGCTTATGCACTTAACTGTGGCGTCAGAATTAGGTTCTGTTAAGTTTGTTGCATGGCTCCAATACAAGCAGGCAATTAAAGCAACTTATCTGGTCCATCGAAAGAAGAATTTTAATGTATCAACTAAGCTCACAGTAGGATGTTTAAATAACAAGCTGAATCACTGTTTGTCATTATTTTTCACTTTCTGTTTTACATCCTGGTCCTTTTTTCTCTCCTACTCGCACTCAGGTTTCTGTAGTTAATGCGTTGGACATGCAAGTTGTTGTGTCCACTGTCCCACCCAGTTTAGTGGAAGAGAATAAAGAGCAGCTCATTAGGTAAGACAACATTTAACATATATATATATATATATATATATATGCACACTTTTGTCTTTATATATGATTAAAGGAAGTTACTGTGTAATAAGTTAAAGCAGAAAACATTTCTTTTAAGTAATGCATATCACTTTCTAGTACATTTCCTTGGCTTCTGATATTGCTTTTGCTAATTGATTTCCTATGTATTTGTGCTGTACTTTATGGAGGTGGCAAATATAACATTGTTTTGAAGGCCTGATGTGACCCATGTGTGATCCAGCAATGCCAAACAACTATGAAAATATGGTTAGACTAATGGGCTAATAAAAATTGATGTTGCATAAAACTCATTAATCATTGATGAATCAGTTAATATCATATATTAGCCAATGAGGTAATTAAGTCTATTCTCTAGCGTTTTCCTAGTCCAAATTAAGTAATAATAAAGATTCATGAAACGTCTTTTTGTAGCTCTCAGGGCACAGTGTTTAGCCTAATTAGCAAATCTGAATGGCAAATGGTTGCTAATAGTTGTTTTTCAAAAGCTTGCTATGTCTCTGCCCACACAAGTGCCACTGCTCTTTGGGCTAAAAACACACACGTTACTAGTGATGTCATTTGAGAGGTCTGCAATTGTGCAAAGCAATAGTCCAGAGTCCTTTTACCTGAGTGCTCAAACTGTTTATTCACCTTGGCAAAGGCAGACAGCAAGGCTTTCCTTTATTGGCTATAACTTGAGGTGTGGATTTCTGCCTGTCTGAAAATGATTATCAGAGCCTTGCTTTGCCAAGAGCCCAGAGTGGTGAAGCAAACTCCTGCCCAATGGGGCAATCATTGCCAGAGTGGCGTACTTTAGATTGGTGGCTCTCGTATTGCTCTGGACAGTGGGCCAGAAATTGCTTTAACTAATGTGAACCTTGATTTTGGCTTATCCAGATTTATCCAAGTGTTTTTGTTGGCATTTACATAGTTTTTTTATGCGTGTGTTTTTGTGGTAATTGCAGTATTCTAGAGCGCCACGTTCAGGACCAGATTCCAGGTGCTAAGGTGATTGTAGAGTCCATTGGACCACGCCGCTACGGTGATGGCTTTGAGCTGGAGGACTACAGTAAGTCGGACCTGATGGTGTACGCCATTGACCCGATCACGAACAGAGCCATTGCACCCAAGGAGCTCTTCAAGTGAGTGTGTGGCTTTCATTACATTAAGTTCAGCTCCACTATTTGGTTCGATTCTCGTGCTTCCCTTGGCTTCCTACTCCACAGTCTCTCCAGCTTTTTTACTACCTCCACTTTCTTTGATTATTCTGAAGCCTCACCAACTCTGTCGTATGTCACTGGAGGGTGGCATATTAAGGGAGTGAAAGGGACAAAGAGTGGGGCAAGGGAATTTGCATTTTATTTAGTCCATCAACCTATAATGGCTGTGCCTCAAGGACTGTTGCAAGTAGCTTGAAATAGTCAAGCAATACATTTTATTCCTTTGGCTAGGGGACATAGAAATGGATATCCCTATGTTCCTAGGGTTCGTCTGAGGCTGTGCACTAAAACACGGATGTTTTCATCATATTAATGCACTGAAAAAAGTGCTTACACTTTTACATCCCCTCAGAAGAAAACACGACTTTGGACTTAGCTGGCACCTTAGGACAATCTTGTACATACATTTTTCATGTCCTTCTGTCAAAACACTCAGACACAAATCTTAAAAAGCAGACTCCATCAGAACATGACTTGCCAATCGATATAAAACGTCCCTTTCACTCTCTCTAGCAATCTGCACTTCTGCTTGCCTCACTTTGAGCTATCATCTTTTGTCTTTGTATTCATCCTTATCAATGGTATTCTGCCAATTTTGTTATTCTTTTTTGTGAGGTCCCTAAGGAACCCCCAAAATATATTTTTGAAATAATATTGTCACAACTGTGTTTAATGTGGAAACCCTCCACTTCAATAACATTTGTATATGTGCTGAAATAACCCTTGACCATTACAGGAGTGCCACAACCCTTTTGCATGAGTGAATTAGGCTAGAAGCTCATAGAGAGTGTCATGATAGCAAAACTTGCTAGCTTTATTTAAAGAGGGTTGCTACATTACAGCTTTATTAATAGTCTACTTCTGTAAATACAGACACTGTCAAGAAAATCACTTATACTAGAGGAGAAAGTCTTTTTATGTATGCAGTGCATGTCTGAATGTTGTGGGGTAATTGCATGTTATGAGCGACTTTCCTGTCACATCACTGAGAGATAAGGAGAAAGACATAGTCATCGTAAACAACATAGTAAGTGGATTCTTGCATTATGGAGTGACCTTCTGCCACCTTGAATACAGCACTCTCTACCATTTGGGCTCTCTAGAGGACAGACTGGCAGTACGGCCAGTTACAAACTCTGAATGCACTCATTTATTCACCTATACAAAAATAAAAATGACAGTAATTGGATGTGGCACCCTGCTCAATCTTTTGTGATGCAGAATGCTAGAAAGTCGCTTTGTAGCAACTGTTAATCATAACAAAATCACACTGGAACAGCGAACAGTGTACTTTATGCTAAAATACTGTTTTCACACTAAATATTCAGTCACATCAAGTACATTTATTTAAACAAGCTAGTTCCCATTTGTTTTATTACTGTATATCAAATCTACAAACTTAATCTTAGAGTATACAGCTGACCTTGACTTAAATTTATCACTGCAAATAAAATATTTAAACTTGTAATCACAGAATATTCGGTAAAACATTTAACCTTAGCAGTTAACATGGCAAAATTGTTAGCAACCAAGTTCTTATTTACATAATCATATCTGGCTTGTTTCAGTAGCTGCTTAATGCTCCTCTGTGTTCACTGGCAAGTCTCTGTCCGTGATAACAGTGAGAGTGAGTCAGACAGAGTAGCTGAACAGCTGAGGTGAAACTTGTTATAAGACACAATAAAGCTGAGGTGAGCTGCAGTTTCAAGTGATGATTCTTTGTAAGTTCATCAATACGAGCAACTCCTTAAATATTGACATTTAGTTTTCACATTGTTAATTCACATTGTTAATTAACAGTCACTATTTTGCTTTATAATTATAGATTTCTCGATGGGAATGTGCTGCAAATCAACAAGGAATTCCAGCCATACCTGGGAGAGGGCGGCCGCATCCTCGAGATCCGCTCTCCAGACGTTGTGGCCAGTGTGAAGAAGGCAGCCCAGGCTGTGGGCTACACAGAAGGAGCTCTGCTGGCCCTAGCCATCATCATCATCCTCTGCTGCATTCCTGCCATTCTCATCGTCATGGTTACTTACAGACAGTGAGTACTCTCGCCTCAATGATAATCACTGGCTTCTGTAATCGATTAATCATCTTTAGATGGTTGTCATGAAATTAAGTGGGAAATATATTTTAATTTAGAAAACCATTATCTTGGGAGCTGTCATGTTGCTCTTGGTTTTAACTAAAGGGCTTGTTCCTCACAGACAAAGCTGATTTTTTTTTTTTTGCTTGAATGTTAACTATTGTGACCTGTTATAATAGAGCCAGCGGAACCACAAACAACATTACTGAAAAGCGTGTATTTAAGATAAAACAAGAGGATTTTTGCTTGGCTGCTGCCTCTCTCTCTCTCTCTCTCTCTCTCTCTCTCTCTCTCTCTCTCTCACTCTCTCTCTCTCTCTCTCTCATCAGATATGTTGGCC
>OMLM01014148.1:0-26718 GCA_900302695.1 Helostoma temminkii | reverse complement strand
CAGTTAAAAAAAAAAATACATTGCTAGGTCTTATTTATTGTAACCTTGCTTTCCAGCTCCCAGTGAGGCCCTTGGGGGAGTAAGAGCATTACAAAGAAGTTCAGAAATAAATGATGAGCATAACTAATACGTTCCATTTGGCATTACATAGCATCTAAACACCTATTCTCTCCACTTTCATCAAATGCGATCCACTATGCTGCCTGGAGTTCAATACCTGAGAGTCTGAAAGTGTTTTCCCATAGTTTAATGGATGAAGGGTGGCTATAGTGTTACATTGCCCATTTGGTGTAACGAGTAAAAACATGGAACTCAAAGATGTAACAGCTGCTGAGAAATTGTTATTCATTAAACACTCCTGCTCTGTGACAGGTAAATATGCTCTCGGGAGTTAAGCAGCAGGTTTTTCAAAATGCAGAGAACTTTTTTGTGTCTTACACGTTTAGATTACTAAAGGAAAATGAGACAAATTAAAAACTGGACATATGGACATTAGGGTGTTGTAAATGTCTCTATATCCACTCGCCAATCTACCTTACATTTCATCTCAACTAATTACAGCATCTAGATCACAGCGGGCGTCATTCGCAGCAAGCTAGAATAATATATTAATGTTAATGTCAAAAAGTTCATTGTAAAAGCTGCTATTGCCAATGAGTGTTACTGTGATCAGATGTCTTTGATCTGTTTCTGCGTGCGCCAAGGGGCACACTTTAAAAGCAGTTAAGCTTTTAATCCAGCATTCACCAGACCGTGTGGTCCTCAGAGCCTCCCTCGCATGTTCAGAAAGTGGCAGTGACACAAATTGCCATCGACCTCTTTCCTTTAGGCTCCTCTCTAATTTAGAATTATAGAGTAAGAAGAATAATTCACATGTTCGCTGTCAGTGATCTAAGCTAATTGAGGAAGATTCGGTAACAGCTGATGAAAATTAAACTGCATTATGCCACTGATGTAGACAGGCATGCTCAGGAAAAAAGGACAAAGCCTTACAGGCATCTCTGCATGTGTTTGTACTCTTGTAATTATTAGATCCCTTTGACATAGATGAGTGAATATGTATTCCGTCATATTTATCTTTTTCGGAGAATATTTTAGAAAAGCAATTTTGGCGACTTTGTGTTTGTTTGTTTCGTACAAAAAGCAAAACCACAAAGTGATTTTTAGAAAATCAAATCATCTGATCAAAGATTTTGCCAGATCTATCAAAAAAGACCAATAGCAGCAATGAATGGAGCCAGCATTATATTAGGAGATTTGTTTCATAAATAGTAACAAAAAGAATTGCAAACAGAACTCTCTTTAAACTCTTTTATGGCTGGCAATGTCATTAATAACAGACCTAGTGTACAAATTGCATTGTGCTACACACCCCAAAATTAATATTATTTTAACTCAACTGTGGATATAAGTTTATGATTAAATAGCTTCACTTTACCCATTGAGTGAGCAACATTTTAACTGAAACTAATACTTGTTGTCCCTGTAGCAGATCCTTAATTTCATTTGTCCATGCTGTGTCTTTACCCTCATTGTGTTAAATGAGTGTAAGTTTGTTCAAGCAATAAATTTTTATTTTTTTTTTCTCTTACAACATGTAAATACCTTTTTACAAATTATTACTGTAATTGGCAAGTACAGTAGTGAATGTAGCCTGCTGTACTTCAAATTATTTTATTCTAATTAATATTTGCTATATTTTGGTTGAATCTTTTGCTTAGGTATGACGTTCCTCAATATGGCAGTCGGAGGAGGCTGATATCTCCCATGTATGATGAATATGGAGAGGTGATTATGGAAGATGATGGGTATTACTACAGTCCACACGGTCCTGAGGTATTACTTTTCCTTGCAAAGAGAATGTTAAAAATGTCAACTATTTCTTTAATATGTTGTGTGTACCATGTATTATTGAAAAAGCAGTATCAGCCCCATGTGATTCCATCATTGTGCCTTTTCATCACAAAGTTTTGCTAAACTAAATATGATTGTCTTAGGGTTGGGGCCGAGGCAGGGGCCGTGGTGGCATGCGGGGTAGAGGTGCACCAAAGAGGGTTGCATTTAGGGACATGCCACCAGAGGAAGAAATCGAACAAGCTGAGCCAGCACCAGAGGGTGAGCCTTCTAAGGCTGCCAAGAAACTGAAGTCTGTCATGAAACTCAGCAAACTCCTGGCAGCCAGCAAAGGAGGAGAACAAACATCTGATGCTGGCCCTTCTGGCCGATCTCCATGGAAGAAAGCCAAAATGTTCAAGATGTTTGGCGCTGGAAAGATGGACAAGGATTATGCCAAACTGATGTCAGCTCGCCGTATTGACAGCCAGGAGAGTCTGACTGATGGAGCAGCACCTATGGGACCAATAGAAAGCAAGTCCGATACCCGCAGCCGACTTGGCAAAGTGTTGAAGAAGATTAACCTAGCTAACAAGTTGCAGATACGGAGGAAGTCTCTGAGTAGTCTAAGTCGTGGTTCAGCAACTGGCAGTGAGAGAGATGAGGAGGCCTCGCAAGTAGCCAGCGATGATGAAAGGAAATCTAAAGTGTCTATTAGTGTGACAGAAAGTGAGCCAGAAGCAGGTACAAGTGGAAGCAGTAAAAAGAAAGACTCTGATGAGGAATCCTCAGAGAAAAGCAGTATTGACAGAGATTATTTGAAAGTAGATTTAGACCGGGATGATGCCAATGAAAGCACTGTGGACTCAGAGGAAGAGCCTGATGAAGAGCCAGGGGATTCCGATGAGGAAAGCAAGTCCAAATCTGAAGAAGAAACTGAGAAGGAATCTGTCAGTGAGAGAGAATCTGGGACTGAAAAAGAATCTGAGTCAGACAAAGATTCAGTGTCAGAGAAGTCATCATCTACAGAGAAAGAATCAGAAACTGAGAAAGAATCAGAAACGGAGAAAGAATCAGAAACAGAGAAAGAATCAGAAACTGAGAAAGAATCAGAAACGGAGAAGGAGTCAGAATCCGAGAAGGAGTCTGACTCGGACAGAGAATCAGAGAAAGAAACTGAATCAGGAACAGGTACTGCAACAGAGAAGGAAACAAGCACAGAAAGGAGTTCGGGAACTGAGAGAGACTCTGATGAAGAGTCAGAGGAAGAAGAGGCTTCAGAGAGCACTAGAGAAAGCAGGTCTTCTGCACGGTCTTCCATGAGATCATCGGCTTCTGAGGCCAGCAAAGCGAGCAGTGCTTCAGGTGTGAGTGGTAGTGGCAGTGGGAGCAGAAGAAGTGCAAGTGTAAGTGCAAGTGCAAGTGCAAGTGAGAGTAGAAGTGGAAGTGGCAGAGCTAGTAGCTCTACATCTTTATCTGGC
The DNA here is from genome assembly GCA_900302695.1 of Helostoma temminkii. Taxonomy (NCBI): domain Eukaryota; kingdom Metazoa; phylum Chordata; class Actinopteri; order Anabantiformes; family Helostomatidae; genus Helostoma; species Helostoma temminkii. Next base: position 23,404 of record OMLM01014148.1, on the reverse strand, counting down.
TCAAGTGTTAGGTCCTCTCAGAGAACCAGATCATCAGGAAGTGCAGGGACCTCAGAAAAATCCGGTGAAGACATTAGTGAGGCCGAGTCGGGGACGGGGACAGCCAGCGAGGCAGAGTCATCATCACTATCAGGAAGTGAAGGGTCTTTGTCTCGTGGCTCCAGCCAGAGAAAATTGTCTGGGTCACAGTCCAGTGGAAGGTCTTCCTCACGCAGCCAGATAACAGATCAAAGTTCCCTGAGCAGCAAGGGGAGTTCAGCTGGTTCGCGGTCCACCAGTGGCAGCCGGCGTTCCCAAAAGTCCATTGCAAGTCTTGGATCTGAGGACACAATCACAGAGGAGAGTGAAGAGGATGAAGATGAGACTGCTGATGAAAGCAAAGAGTCAGCCAGCCAGTTCAGTGAGGAAGCATCATCTAGGAGGTCCAGTGTAGCATCAGGAGATCCTGGGCCCTCTGCCTCATACACTGATCCTCCATACAGCTCCGACATCAGAAGCATCGCCTCTGAAGAGACATACGGAGGGCTGTCTCCTATCGCTGAGGTGGACGAGGATGCCATCTCCTCTAACAAATCTTCAGCCAGTGTCTCTGGATCAGAGGGTAGCAGTGCATCCAAGGGCTCAGGAAAAATGAGAACGACATCAGACACTGAATCAGAGTCTGAAGGAAAGTCAACTGCCTTCTAGAGAAATATGTTGTCCACTGTGAAGTAAGAGAGAATAAAATCAGTTACCCTTGCATGGGAGTGAAGAAATACTGCTTGCCTCTGCAGAGTGTTTCAAACATCCACCTTTTCCTCCAGCAGGGACAAACTTTGGTGGTTTCCTGATACAAAATATCAGTTGTTCTCTTTTTTATTCTTGTCTTTGATTCTTTCTGCGTGTGATTGTATGCTTTCACTTTTTGCTGTGTGAATTTTGCATGTTGCAGCTCTGCATGCTATGACTGAATGTTTTCTTGTGATTTTGAAACTACTAGTATTAGGAACAAACAGTGTTTTGGTTTTCCATACAAAACTAAGATGTCTTAACTGGAGATAAATAGGGTTTATTTTCTAAATAGTTTTTTTCACATTCGTTGAATATTGAATGATAAATATTTTAGTAGAACAATTGCTACTCCTAGCTGTTCTTCATTACTCCATAGAGTGATTAGCATTATTTAAGAACAAGTTTGGCATCTTTGTCTCAGAACAGGATGGTCTTCTGTAAATCTATATTTACCTTGACACCTTCTCTCCTGCTCAGCCTGGAAGAAAGAAGCGTATTAAGCTGGTGGTAAATCGGGAGAATGAGACCAGCTCCACAGGGGAGGAGAGCACTACTGAGACCCACAGGAACCGAGTCCCCAACAGCCACAGCAACATCAACGGGAACATCTACCTCGCACAGAATGGCACTATAGTGCGGACTAGGCGCCCACCCCTCCCAAATAACCTGAAGGTGGGCTCTCCATGCCGGCTGGCTAAGCATTTTAAAAAACTAGACAAGTTGGGTGTGACTTATGAAGAACCCCCTCCCATTATTAGCATTGAGGGTTCAGGAAATGTCACAGAAAATGGAACGGGTACATGTGTTCCCTCTAATGTGGACGTCAACCTCAACAGTCGGTCGTCTTGTGGTTCTTTGGGATCCACCATCACAGATCTTAAAAGTTTTGGATCCAAAACCAATATTGCCAAGGCCTTGATTGACCAAAACAGCAGCGGCCCATGTGTCAGTGAGGACCAAGACATTCCTGATGACAACTACAAGAACAGTAGGGAGACACTGGAGTCCCACAGCGACCACACATTGTCGGATGAGGAGGAGTTATGGATGGGGCCCTGGAACAGCCTGCACATACCAATGACAAAACTCTGACCATGCAGAAAATTCATTTCTTTTTGGTTATTTTCCTATATTTATCATGTTGTTATTGGTTAGATAATGGTCATAAAGGAATGACTGTGTGCCTCGACTGAAGAAGTGCTGATCACCATCTGCAACAGGTGATTGCATTTATACTCAAATTTCACTTAACCGTAATATCTTGTGATTTTATCACCGACAGGGCTATTACAGAGGGCAACATAGAGCTGCAAGGCAATGAGTGCCTCAAAGAAATATTAAATTATATGTGAATCATGCTCGACTGTAATTTTAATTGCTATTTAACACAGATGACTTTTATTGAGTGAGTACGTGTTTTGTTTTGCTTTTCTTTGCTAGTTTTCTAAATGCTGAAACACAAAGTGATTGTCATTCATTTCACAATGAGATATTTACAGAATCATGGTAGATCATGAATCATGATATGAACAAATTGTGACTATATAGTCTATGATGAAGTAAAAGAAACTTATTTTGCTAATAGTATTTTACCTGCATATTAAGATTGTCATTGATTATTTTATGTTGTAATCATTTGACATGTTTTTGAAAATTTCTGAATAATATATAAAATTATTTTTGTCTATTTTGTATATAACAGAGATGGAGAATCTAACATATGACATTAAAAATGTAATATGCACACAACATGTCATTGCTGTATTTGAACAGCGGCGGTATGTATTTGCAACTACATAATGTGGTATTTTCAACCTCTTTACATGATGCAGACTCACTGTGTTAATAATTTATTAATTAAGGGAAAGAACACCAAAAATGTATTAGTTTCAACAATAAAGCTCAGATCTATATTATTATGCATTGTAAAACATAATTGCAGATTTTGATTATTTTTTCAACTTCTCCCAGCTTAAAGGGGCGCAGATAATGTACATAGATAATTATAACAGCATCTCAGTATTTCAAAATTATTATAAGTCCATAATTTAGTGCCTTTATGGAAACGTGAAGAATGTTTGGGATTATAAAGGTACTGTTTTGAGTTGCATAATGTGGATAAAAATTGAATATAAGTTAGCACACAGCAGTAAAACGTGGCACTAAGCTCATAAAAATGAATGTCTGCGGAGTGAAGTCTGTCAGAATGAGGCCTTCTCTGCGTAGTGGGCTTTCACTTTAAAGAAGAGCAGTGACAGGTCACCAAATATGGGGATGTGGATGGCTACTGTTTTGCTGAAAAGCAGTGGGAAATATGCAGGGAAGTGTGAGAAGCTGACAGTTCTCTTGAGCCCACTTTCTCACCTGTCAACACATACTGCAAAAAAATATTATAGATGACAGAAGGCAATGGCAATCTTAAGCACATTCTCTCCATTTGTTTCATGCTTATCATAGATTGACACATCTAACACATCCAGAATGACATTTACAAAAAATGTCCTGCAGTCAATCAACCTGTGAGAATGCCAATCAAGTTCACAGAGTTCTTTGTAGGCTGAAGTTCACAAAGGAGCAGGAGCTGAATGCCAGAGTGAAGTAGCTTGAAACGCCTCTCAGAAAATAGGTCAGAAGGGAGCCTTGTTCCCACCATAACAAGATTGGTATCTTAAAGGATCAAAATAAACCTCTGCACTATGCTGACGTAAGAAGAAGTAAATAATGGAAACGAGACATGCAAAACACCATAAAGATTAATCCATTTTAATTATCAGTCCTTTTCAACTGTTAAATATGTGGATTGATTTTTGGATCTGCAAAGGTTAGCAAAGGTCTTCCGAGTGTTCACTCTCTATCCAGAGCCACCTGCTGCACTCTATATGCACACTCTCAGGACCTGCTATTGACAAAAGAACATCTTAGTGCAGATGGGATGTGATATTCTGCCCTTTAAATTTTAATATAGTATTTATTTCATCCCTAAAAAGAACAAAATATCTGAATTCATAAAACAACAAAAAAAAAATTGGTAGGTATGAAATTTATATGTGTATAGTTCAAACACAAGGCCAAACATTTTTTTCTTTTTTTGAAATTGATCATTTCTGTCTGACATATTATATAATCATGCTTTATTCTGAACATTTTATTTAATATATAAAATGTACAGCATTAACAGCCGACATAGTTTTGTGGTATTGAATGACAGGCCTATTAGAATCCACAATCATCAAATGGGAATTAGCTGTCATTTGTATTTAATATTTATATAACAAACCTGTCTAAAGATAATGAAATGTTGCACACCTACAGAAACCTTCTAAACAGATCTGAAGTTTCATTACTGTCAGCTGCCACAACAGGTAGGCATCTGTCATAAGTGAGACATAAACAAAGCAAAAATAAAGTGATTGTTTGCGTCAGTACAGTGATCTACAGAAAACCACAGTAATTACATATGTTATATCACATAATTACATAAGTCTTGACTATGTACAATTGGGTTCCATTAAGGGGGAAATAAGAAAAATAAATAAAATCTTTACATGGTGAAAAATTACTTTGGCTCATTGCTTAAGTAAATAGTTATTTTCTGAACATATAAGACATCTAGGATTAATAATAACTAATTTGTAAGTTGACTAATTATCCTGCAGATATATAGTTCCCATCCCCTCATCCTTATTAATTATATTGTTATTAATATAAGTTGTTATACAGCTGCTTTTGTTGTTTCACACAGAAATAGTTAGTGAAAATGTTACCATTTCTTAAGACCTCACAGATTTAATGCACAAAGGTACAATACTTCACTTTCGTGTCTGAAATTTGTCATGGTTGCTGTGATTTTGGCTGATGTGTAGAAATTGAGTTTAATAAACTACTCACAGAGATTTCTTACATCTCTAAAGGTTTTGTGGAGGGTAATTATCCCTACTCCAGGGAGTCTGCGAAGTTAGTACTGCTATGTATGCACCAAACAAAGGTTCAGGGTCATGCTCTCTGTATGCTAACTTGACAGCTTTCTTATTCTAATTGGCCTTGTGAGGCCTTGTTTCTGCCCCTTAGTTTAATCAGTGCAACAAGCTCATGCATGCATTCAGATACGCCTGATACCTATTTAACAAGTGAACAAATACATTGGCTTGCTAAGTATGTAGTATCACTGCAGCAGCTAGAGCCAAAGTGCTCCTCATATTATGTTAACATTCTGTTTTACAGGAATAAAAAGTTCACAGAAATACTAAATCACATTTTAATCAAATATTCATAGTGAACAAAATAGGACTATAAGTTCAATACGAATTGTGATTCACATTTTTTTTCTTTCTTCAAATACAGTATAATAGTGGGGTATGTTACAACTTTGTGGAGTGATGATTCCTTGCTGGAATAGTAAAAACACATTTGTCATGCCTTCTTATTTCATTTGATGTTAGAAGAATTATGTTCTCTTCAGTATGCTCACTATGAGGTCAAAAAGGTACTCGGTAGTCATGATACTGTTGAGAGAATATTCACGTTTAAAAATATAATCCACTGTTCTAAATCACTTTCTGTGCTACACTGCTGGAAAATAAAAGGGGCATATCAATACTTTTGAGACTGCAAATGAAATATCTCTCATTCAAAAGCCTTGGAAACTGAGAAAATACAATCTATAAATAACACTGCACTCATAATTGTCCAGGATGAAAAATGGGTTCTCATAAAGAATCCAAGCTTTTTAAGCACAAAGTAAATACAGCGCTAAGATTAGTATTTGATTTGTATGCTCTTTTCCTGAGCACTGTACGTGTGGGAAAAGTAAATACAGCATACACGCTTATATCACATGCATGTAAACACTGCGTGTCATAAATGTGTAAAGAGGCGTTTGATAGCTGAAGCCATGCCATAAGCATGCAAATTTGATTTTCTGTTCGCACAGGAGAGATGACAAATACATTAATACCATTATCACTGAAGAATGTGGTTCCCAGGTACAGGTAAGCACTGCTGTCATTCCAAGTCCACTGCCAAACCTCCTGAGTTTCACCTATTAGCATAGCCTATATAGGATATCCTGGCCTACAGCAGGCAATATGGTAATCTACCCATGACTCATTCTAAAGAAGATTATCGCAAATCCCCAACGGAGGCAGGAGGAAACTCCTCATAATACCTATCCATCACCATTGCTTATTGCATGCTCAGACCTGGAGGGCAGGACTCTTCATTTCCTCCCAAACCAAAACACCTAAATAAAAAAGATCCATTTCACTACTTGAGTCTTAAAATTAGAGGTCACATATTTATTTGACTTTGCTAAATTAGTTGAGGATATGAGTCATTATTGAAAACAAGGAGGCAAGAAAAACCTCATATTACCCTATATTTTATTACTCTGAGCTCAGAATACCTTTCAAAGGTAATGAGTTGTGTGTTTTATCAGCACACTTCACAGCTACTGGTGAAATTACATCTCATGCCATGTAGCCGTTGTGTCATTATTTTTGCTATTCAATGACCTCTGACTTTTCACTCATTAAACTGGATCAGGTCTGCCTTTCAGCTAGCATGGAGACAGATGGGAATAGTCCATTGCTCCAGGGAAACTAGGGATGGTCACAGGTTATTACAGTGGGGCCACATTGGAGGGTGCTGTTTATATCAAGCACCATCTGGTGTAAGAGTAATTTCTTTGATAAACAGCAAACTGAGGTGTGAGGAGCTGATTATGTTTTAGAGGGTAAACAAAGTGCATGATGATAGGTTTCCTGACTCTGGGATTATGTTGTACACACCCAGAAACAGCACAATTTCATGTGGTTACTGTTTAACTTGTAATATTGAAAACCATGAAATGTAAATCAAGGGCGGAAAGTAAGTGTCATTTTGGGCAAAACTTGGTAAGATTAATATATGATAAGCAGAATTATAAGTGGTTTGTATGGAAGGAGATGAATTTTAAATATTATTCTATATTTTACAGGGAGCCAATGGAGAGAAGTTAATGTAAGAAAAATATGATCTTTCTTGTCAATTCTAGTCAGAACGGAGGGAGCGGCATTTTGGATTACTGAAGGCTTTTTAAAGAGTTTGGGATTTCCTATTAGTAGATAATTACAGTACTTCAATCTAAAGTAATGGAAGGAAGCGGTTCTTGAGATTTATTTTATATATGAGGTAAAGGGGATGTCCTGGTTGAAAATAGCTCCAAGACTGGAGTAAAGGACTTATCCTGGTCAAAGACAACCCAGAGGTTCCTCACAGTAGTACTTGAGGCCAAAGCTAAACCATTTAGAGGAACTATATGATTATAATATCTCTCAGTTTTATAGGACAAACACAAAATGAAAATCGTTCTGTTTCGTCTGAATATAGAAGTATTAAATTATAGGGCAACCAGGCTTTGATGGCTTTTAATCGTTCAAGAAGAAATAAAATGCATGGACTCATTTTCCAAAGACGGTTGCTAATTTTGACAATTTTCTGCATGTGGACTTGACCAGGACTTATCCTGGACAAAGATGAGCCAGAGATTCCACACTAGGCCGAAGTTATGCAATCTTGAGTAACAGTTACCTTATACAATAACCTCTATCCTGTCTGAATTTTGAAGTAGAAAATTACAGTAATTAGTAGCATTATATCTTTAATGTAATTGAAGAGACGTGGATTGAAGAGTAATTGATTTGTTTCATCTGGTTTTAAAGATTTCTATTAATATTGGCTAAGGGAAACCTGCATAAAGAGAAATCTATCGGTGCAAGCACAGAACTGTGTGGAACTCCATAAGTAACTTTTGTCTGCATGGAATATTCCTCATTAACATGAATACATTTGAATTTGTCTGATACCAGTTAGTCCAATTAGCCAATTAAATGCTATTAATTAATTCAGTATAAGAGAGTTAATTGTAACTTTTGTTATTATGACAACTTTCCATCACCTATCTGCCTAAATGGTTTAGCATCATTAACTATATTTCCCTCTGAACACTGAAATTACTATTAATATACTATTTTTGTTTTGGCTCTCCTGTAAAGTTGGTCATATGTCACTTATGACCTTCTGGTTCTCACCCCTCATGACTCAGTTACAAGTTGATCACAACATCTTAGGAAACCGTGAAGGCATTTCTTCAAATTTTGCTCAAGCATCCACTTGTACTCAAGAATGGACTGCTTAGATCATGGTTGTATGCCCGTTCATGAGGTGGCAATTCTGTTTTTTTTAACTAAAGAAGGTCAGTGACATAGTGCCTCTTGCTTCTTCAGTGCAAAATTATTGTTTTTGTGCCCTTTTCTTTAGTGCTTACACAGCTGGAAAGCGTATTGAGTTCTGATGTTGCTGCAGCTCTCAATAGTTCATTACTCCTACTGACAAGGGATCTTATTGAAGGAGCTTTGCCCTTTCCAGATCAATGCTAAACTTGTCAAAACTTCCCCATAGGCCATAACTGTATTATCTACACTTAAATCCAATTCATAAATATTCAATGAATTCTCTTCAGGGCACGCCAAGACCACTCATTTTCTTACCTTTTCAGTTTTGCTTTGCAGTTTAGCCACCTGTTAAGATTATCCTTAAGCCTGCTTCTTCACATTTTAGCACATCACTGCTTGCTAATTACAATTCTTCAGGAGTGCAGTAGAGCTGAAACTCTGATGGGAGAGATAGGAGGAGAAGCCAAGTGAGGATAACTTTGGGAATGCCTGTGTGACCCCATGGAAGCATCCAAAACTGTTAATTCCACAGACACTTTGAGAAATGACAAATTACCAGAAAGAACATCATGACCATACTTTTAAAGGAACATTATTTGCAGTAAAAATATATTGGATCATCACTTGCAGATTAATCCCATGTAGGCCTTGCATCATATTGTTTTTTGTTTTTTTTTTCCATGCCATTGTTGACAGTAGCAGAGTGGATTCACTAGTTCGTTTTTAATTTTGTCTGGTTCTCTTGAACATATATTATAATATATAATCATTATGAGATTAATTATCTGTGTTACTTTGTATTCCTGCTGTCAGTTATCCAGAATGTATTTGCATAACATTTGATTTTCAAAAATCATGAAAGAGTGAGAGAGGGAAAAGGTGATAATAAATATTATGATTACATTCAAATGTGGTGCATTTGTTTTTAGACACATTAGTGATTGTTACATAAATCAGTTCCTTTTACCAGCTTTTTACTGTGATGCATTTGAGGAAAGAACATTAACTAATGTAGAGATTTGCATATGTCTGTTTGTTTGTTATTTATTTTGTATCAAAGTGAAACCAGAAAAAAATGACACCAAAGAAACCTAAGTAAAACATAAAATAGCATAATCTGGTTCAATATGCTTTGAACATGCTTTGAGTGCTCTGAAAGCATGTTAATTACTGATGCATTTATAGTCTCATATGAACACATAAGTAGAACACATTTGGCCACAAGATGGCGCCTGAAACTCACAGCTGAGTCTTGAAGTGTGCCTGTAAAACAAGAAAGCAAATAAAGTGATGAAAATAACTTGGAAATTAAAGATAATATATTTGACTCTTACTTTCGTTGGACGTTACAGGCCCTGCAGCAGGGCTGGTTATTTATCTTGTGTGGGTTTAGCACTCCAGTAAGTGAGGACATGTTGTAAATAATGATGGTGATAATTCACCAAAATTGGAACATGAAAATACTTAAAAATAAGTCGTTATTTGAGGTCATATCTGAACTAAAAAAATTTTCTTATTGCTGGTGTTCATCCTTTTTTCACTTTTATGTTTTTGTGGCAGCCTATAAAGTAAAGATTACTCAAATATGAAATCAATTTGTTGGTTTTGTGCTATATAAAAATGATCATAATGATATTGTTTACATCAATAACCCCTTGCTGCTCCTGTTTGTCTAATTAGTTTACATTGCTTTCAATCAGATTATGTTTTCTTTCTTTCTGGCATGTAGAGGACAACAGATCACTCCTATTTTAAGAGAGCAGAGCTCAAGCAGAGGGTAGATTCAAGTCCATCATCATCTCCTCATTTCCTGCTGCTATTTAAGACTGTGCCTCTCCAAAATAGGCGCCCGATGACCGCAGTTTTTGAAGCTGTCTGGAGACCAGCTTTCAGACTAATTTGAGCACATTAGGATGTCTCCGAATGTTTTTGTTTTGACATTTCTATACCTTCATTGACTGTTGTGTGTGCAAAGCGTGTGCCATTTAACTTAATGTCGTTTTAGAAGTCATCTCAGATGGTTTTAGGTTTCCATAACTATATATTGTACATCTTGAGTGCTTTATAATTTCTATGCTGCACATTGTTATTTTGGAAATGTTCTCAAAACCCAAAGTAAGGTTTAACTGACAGACAGGTCACACACACACACACATACACACAAATACACTGAGTTCAGCTCAGTGAGCCCAGTCCTATCCATCCCTATTGGGCGGGATGCTAGTCCTAACATCCCGCCCAAAGGTTATATTCTGTCCGAAATGTTGGGTGTGTAGTAAAATACATGCTCCACACTGTCTGGCTCTACTAATGAAGGGGTTTATGACTGGTACTGTGTTTGTACCATGTATCATGAACTGCTCTATCACTGGATCCAAGGTCATATCTCATCCTATATCTGCCAGCGGTGCAAGTCTGCAGTGACAGTTCACCCTATTAGACACAGTGGAAACATTATTCCACTATTCCCTTAAAGTTGATTTTGATACAATCGAGTGGCACAAATTGGGAATAATTCCTTTCGGAGAATTTCCTGCTCCCGTTGTTGTTGATTTTATAAACAGCACATAATATAGTTTTTCACAAAAAGCTCTTGTGTTATTCTGAGTCAGACGCAGTTGTACGTGGCCAGACTTGTCACACTGCAAGCTTTCAGCACCCACAGTGTTAATGTATAATGTCAACGCAGTAGGGAGCCTTGTTAAAAAGCAATTAAGCCAAAATGATTTAAACATTGTGTGGTTTGGCCACTGGCAAGGCTCGAGGTACACACTGTGTTGTTGTCTTAAAATGAGAATTTCACTGTCTGCTCACACTGAAAACCGCTATTTGTGTGAGTGTAGATCTAACCACACTTTCCCACACCCGCCAAACCATACCAAACCACAGACTTCAGATGAGCATGTGCACGACACACACACACATTCACACACAGACACACACACACACAGTATTCACATGAAGAGTAATTGAGGGGTTTGACTAGTTTTGGTGCATTAAAACAGTAGCTGTTTTAAATGACAGGGGCTGAGACATACTTGCATTGATGTCTGTGAGGCTGGTAAAAATGGCTGATTACTCGAGAGGACGTGGCATTCGGTAACTCTTATTATATTCCTCTTTATTCATCGCCATTTGACTGAATCACACCATTTAAGCTGTTCCTGACTGTAATACATTCTTAATCCGTGCCTTTCTTTCTCAGTATATTCAATTCTTGCATGATCTGTCGCACAAGCCTTTCTGCAAACATTATTATACTTGGTCTTATTTTTGATGATCAAAACATTACTGCTCACAGTTAAGTCTTTAACAGGCAAATGAGAGCTATTAAATAGTACACTGTGTTTCCAAAGCAACAGCTCATCCCATATTCCATGTGATAATTTGCCATTATAAGTGTGTCTCCCAGTAAATCTACCAGAGTTACGTAAGCACCTTCAATTTTAGTTTAGTGGTCGTTGTCTTAGACATAGATTAGTGCTAGGCCATAGTCAGACACATTTTAGCTGCTGGCAGATTGTTAGCTTGCACTCTGTGTGCAAATGTGCTCATCACAGCCAGACTGCTTGGATGTGGTTTGGAACATCTGTGTGGTCCCCCCTCCAGAAGAAGACAGACAGCGGAGAGACCAAGTGTGAAGAACGGGAGAGGAGGGGTGGGCTGGTGAGACCCCAGGGCTGCTGAGAAAGAAACCCTCACTTTTTCCATCACTGCTGTCGCCACCATCACGGTGGTGGTGTTGTCTCTGAGCGGAGCCAGGGGACAGTGTGTGGCAGATGTAAAGTGTGTGTGTGTGTGTGTGGTGGAGCGGAGAAGAAAGAAATATGGAGGAGAGAAAGCAAGACGGGGACAAAGCAACTGTGTGGGGAGCCGTCAGTCTAGTCTAAGACTTATGAAGTTGAATGTTAGGTCTGGCAATTGTGGAGCTGCTGGCAGGGTTGGAGAGAGAGGCGTAGAAAGGAGCTTTGGTCCAAAACTGTGGTCGACGCCCCCACCACCAGCAGCAGCACCACCACAGCCCAGCTCCCTGCCTGTATGCGTGTGGTGTTTATTTACGAGCCTGTTTAACCACAGCGCGGTCCCTGTGGTGGACTGACACAAATGACAGCAGACTAAATGTCTTGCCCTTTAAATTCAGCCTTATAGTCACTTAGTGCTGTGGAGACAGGCACTGGGATAGGCGCCTGGGGTCTTTTCATAGGGGCCCTCTGAGTAACACATTAGCTAACACATCTATGGGCCACCATCCAGAGCCTTATTACTACCTGCTTCTGTGGCTGTGGCGCCACTGATTTAGCCGTGGCTGTGTATAGAGGGACAATGCGAGCATGGGAATAGACACTATCCACCTCCTACAGCTACTCTAACAATGATTTGGGATGTGAATGTCTTTTTAATATCTGTGTCTAGATGGCTGGTTATATGTAGAGTTTAAAAAAACTGCATTTAATATGGTGCTTGAGATGTCTGCACTCCACAAGCACTGAGTTTTTAATTCAGAACCTACAATTCACTTTCAAGAGCAGAAAAATTGAAGTCTGTTCTCATGTTGTTGTTGTTTTTTAACATTTATTGCTGTGCGGACTCGAACACAAATAGTTAATTGCTTATATTTTTACCTGAAGAAACTCTGTGGTAAGTTAATAGCAGATGTGACTGTTATTGGGCAAATTATATGCAATATAAGAGCAAACACACACATCACATAAAAATGATCTGCGTAAACACGCCATTCATAACTGCATACCATTCTGTGTGGGCTTGCCAACCAATGCAATTAGACGCTTTCTGAGAGGAAGAAAAGATTATCATCCAAAACCTTGTGCCTTGCTCAATTCGTGTGAAAAAAAGAGATGTTTATTGTTAGTAAGACTCTGGCTGTCAATAATCCACAACAGATCTGACTTAAAGTCATTCTGATCACACCTCTGGGATCTATGAGAGGAAACAGGCAAAGGGAAAAAAAGTTTGCCACAAATCCCATGGGAATCATCTCTGCAGAAGAGTCTTCTCCTGAATCACCTGTTGGCCTAGCTTGCTGTTGTTTCCCCAACCTCAAGTTGTTGCTCAACACAGAACACACACATAATACACACACTTGCACACACACCCACACACACAAATACACACACCACACACACACAAAGGCTTTGAGCTTCAATCTGCATGCTTCGGTCCTGTGCAAACACAGATCAGACCATAGTCACTGGGCCGTGTCTCTGGCACTCATCAGGCTGTTTGTACTGCAATTTCCTCCCTGCTCTTATCCATGTTTTGTCCACTGTCATTCCAGTGGGATTATGGGATGCTTTCATCATGCAGGAACATCAACTGAAGCAGTGGGGGAAATGCAAAGGAGGTATGTTGTTTTGCTCCTCTCATCACACATAGTGTTATCATCACATGCCATAATGAATGCTGCAGTCTGGAGTTATCCTTAGAGCTAATTATTATTTTGTAGCTGCTCTCCTGTCCATCTAAACAAACACAGTATTTATTCATTCCATCTCTTCCAGCCACTGGCGAATGCTGCATGGATGGTGCATATCACTGCTGACTTTTTCCTTAAAAGCAATCAGAAGTATTGTAGTAACCAAATCCCACCAAAGTTTGATATTACCAGATTTACATGTGTAACATTCTTAACGACACTAACTAAAATTGATTAATTAAATCTTTATACACGCAGGTTTGATTACAACTTCTGTGTTTATGAAATATCTGGTATACTTTTTGCTAAAAATAATGGTCAAAACAGTACATCATGTCACCTGGTAAACATTTTTTTTCATCCTTGCTGCTTCACAGCACTGTTACAGTAATATAATCTATTGTAATCATCCATTAACTATACTTATATGTTAGAAGGTCACAGGGTCACTAGAGCAGATCCAAGCTGACACTGGGCAAGATGTGGCAGAGGGATTGGGGATTGTCAGAGTGCTGACAACCATTCACACCCACACTCACAATTTAGAGTAACTAAGTAGCCTATCCTGCATGTCAGAGGAAACCAGAGCACCTCGCGGGAACGTGCACTCAAGAAGACACGCACCGAGGCAGGTCTGAACCTTTTTACTGTGATGAGATAGTGCTAACCGCTGCACCACCTTGCCACCCAGTTGCATTTGATTAATGATCTGGCAAGCAGATTATTACTGCAGTTTGAAACCAGCTGACTTTTAAAGTACGTCACCTCAGGGTCAGCTCAATTTCAAACTGTTTTCAAGTTGTTGTTTTTTGTCCCCCCAGGCTTAGTTCTGAAACCAATCTATGTGTAGATTGGGACCTGAAGCACATCTTTAATACCCACTCTAAAATCTGGATTAAAAACAAGAGCAAGTGTTTCAAATGAACTGCTTGTGGAAAGCTGGCTTATGTGTATGACTTTTAAACATGCATTTCAAATGTTTTGAACACATAAATTGTCAATCTAAATTGTCAACATTTTTTTAATTACATTACATGTGTAGATTTTACTTTTATATAATCTTCCTCCTGAACTATACCACTGATGTCAATATCCTCATCTGCAAGTCTTTAGAATAAGTCATCAGAGAAGATTAAGGCTCTGTCTAGACACAATCTGTGGTTAGTTTTGTGTTTTCTCTGCATACTAGCGAAGGCTTTGGTGAGGTTAAGATTATCTTAAGTCATTGCTTCAAGCCTTTGGCCACTTGTGGCTCTAATCTGTGGGGGGACAGTTTAGTTGATTTAGTCTTTGATGAGGTGTCCTCCGTCTCCAATACTGATGAGCTGTTAGTCATCACCACTGCCCAGCTTCACTGCTGTGGTCTAGGCTTGCCGCCTCCCTTGTATCCAAGAGCCTTATTCATCCCAAGACAAACAGACACAGTCATTACAATTAAGCAGTGCTATTAAAGGGACAGGCTACTGGCAGATTAAGACAGGAGAAATGAAGTGGTTCTTTGTTGATGCAAGCAGTTACCTCATTAACTCTTGGGTTTGTGAAGTTTAGTTTGTTGTCCGTGAGTCAAAATATACATATTAGTTTGCATGTGGGGATTTGTGCACAAAGTTATGTTCCTGGAAAAACTGTTTTTGTGACTGAACACATTTTCAGAGGTTATAATTGTGCCACTTGTGCTGCTCAGTATCCCAAGGCCAATTGAAAACAGGCCATAGAAGACACTAAGGGCTCAGACTCAATTCTTAAGGGGCCTTGAGACTTGGAGGATTAAGATTATGGGGGAGGTTGTTTTAAATGACTGATAGTGCAAAGTGAGAGAGGGAGCACGGCGGGGCAGGGCAGGAGTCTCTGTGGCGGACCAGCAGCAGCTTTACTCTTCAATCAGTGAGATGAAAATTGCCACTCCTGTCAAAGTAGAGGTGTTTACGGAAAGGAGGACAAGAGAGAAAAAGCAATACAGAGAGACCTCTTAAGAGAAAGAGTTATGCAACCGCCAAGATCTAGGGAACCCATGGAGCACGGCTGCTGAATTTGGCCAATCAATTTGGCCAAGTGTGCACGTTTCAAAGTGGTTGGGTAGAAATAGCAGAGGTGTTGAGAGTTATGAATAGGCATAATTCTGCAATGATGTATATTGACAAGAAACCAACCTGCACATCTCTGACAAATAGGGACTAAAACTAGTGCATCAGGGTGAGACAGCTGTAAAACACACAATGGATTTCTTAGAGAATGTAATTCAATGACATAATAAGCAAAGTGATGTACAACAGCAGCATCTGAAACTCAAGAAAGCTATTTAAGACTGTCAACATGGAATTCAGCTCTTAATCATTTAGGAGTTGGAGCATAAATGATTCACTTTAGGAGTAGCCTAAATCTAAGTCTGGTGTGGTTTGGTAGCACGGTGGTCTCATTTGTGATTTATGATACAGTAGGGCCTTGTGGCAATGCTGCCCCAAGTTTGTATGTTTGTGTGTGTGTCTGTCTGTCCAGGTCTCATCAATCTGTGTTGGAATGGAGGGCTGCATTCAGGCCTCTTAGTTAGAGCAGGAAGCCAACATTTGGGCACTGCAGCAGGGGTGATTCCTAAAGTTTTATGACCTCTGTGGCATTTGCGATTTGATGATACTAAAATGTATTTTTAGTTTCCAAATGTAGAATTGGAGGCAGAGCCAATAGTTATGAAGGTCCTCTCTTGTGCACCATCTCAGCTCTGAGAGGCAGACAACTTCTCTGGTTTTAGGACTAGGCTTAAAAGTTTCCTTTTTGATAAAGCCTATAGTCAAAGCTGGCTCTGGTGACTTTAAACCATCTCTCTGTGGTTATGCTGCTATAGATTTAGACTGCTGGGGACTTTCCTTGACAAACTGAGTTTCTCTCCTCTTCTGTCATTCTGTCGTTCTTCTTTGTCCCCCTTTCTCTCTGCACCTTTCTGCAGGTATTCTCGTTTCTGCCTTTCTGCTTTTCTACCTGTTCCCGTTGTACAGTTGCTGGCCCAACCAACCTGCCCAGTGTTTGTTGCTATTTCTTGTAGTTGTTTTGTGGCCTGTTGTTCTTTTCTACCTTTCTTTCCACTCCGCCCAACCAGTCAAGGCAGATGGCCGCCCACCCTGAGGCTGGTTCTGTTGGAGGTTTCTTCCACTCTTGCCATGACTTTTGTCGTAACCTTAATGTTGTTTGTTGTTGGTTTTTTTTAGCCATACACAGATTGTCCATTCATTGCCCTGCTGCCTAACCAAAGTGTGCTTCAGCTTAAGGTCACAAACTAATGGCTAGACATTTTCCTTCAGGATTTTCTGATAGAGTAGATAATTCATGCTTCCATCAATTATAAAGATTTGTTGGGTTTTCTAAATAATTTCATATAGCTGTATTGAATTATTGTTATTTTCTATCCTCTTTAACCTTGCCCTGAAATGACTTTTGCTGTAGTTTGGCGCTACACAAATAAACAGAATCGTACTGAATTAAGTTAAATTTAAGTTTCTTTTGAATTCAAGCTTTCTTTCTTCTACTATGATGTCAAAAAACACTGTGGCCTCTATAATTCAGAGCAATTGTATGTCACTAAGAAAGACCACTGGATTAAATGCGGATCATATTTTTGTAGAGTGCATTCTGACATCTTCATAAATCAGTTGTGGTACACCCCTTCCTTGTTTGTGTCCTTGTTGATGCTATGCACATGTGACCAATGACACACTTGCAGTATATGGATGAACACCTGTACTCTCCCACAGCTACAGAGACACTCAGATGTCTGCATACTTTCAGAAACATGCCAGACATTGTTTGAATGCTTGGCTGTGGGTTTTGGCTTAAAGCAGTACCCATCAGGTGTTTAGGTGGCATGCTAATATAGTGGTTTAGCACTGTTGCCTCATAAGGACCTGGGTTTGAATTCACCAGTTAGCCAGGTGCTGTTCTCTGTGGGGTTTGCATTCCCCATTCCCATGCTTGTTTGTATTTTCTTCTGAAGCTGCAGACCAGACTATCACACTGCCACCACTCTGTTTTGGTGTTAATGTTATATATAATATTCATTTTATGAAATGCTGTGTTAGTTTTACACCAGATGTAACAGGATGCAGACTTTTCAAAAAGTGAAACTTTACTCTTATCAGCCCACATAATATTTGTCTTGCCAAAAGTATTGGGGATAATCAAGATGCTTTTTGGCAAATGTGAGATTAGCCTTTGTGTTCTTTTTGATCAGCAGTAGCTTTGGCCTTGGAACTCATTGGATGTCATTTTTGCCCATTCTCTTTCTTATTGTTGAATCATGATTACTGACCTTAACTGATGCAAGTGAGGCCTGATATTATTCTGTTTTTATGACCTCTTTGTGCTCTTGAAGATTTCCTGAAGATTCACCACTGTTCCAAGTTTTCTCCATTTGTGGATAATGGCTCTCATCGTGGTTCACTGGAGACCCAAAGTCTTAGAAATGGTTTTTGAACCCTTTCCAGAAACATGATAATTACTTTTATCTATGTTTCTCATCTGTTTTTTTCTTTAGATCACTACATGATTTCTTACTTTTTGAGATCTTTTAGCGTACTTCACTTTGTCAGGCAGATTCTCATTCAAGCGATTTCTTGGTTTAACAGGCCTGTCGATAATTAGGCAACTGAAATTTAATTAAAAATGTGGTTGATCAGAGTTCACTCATGACTTAGAAAGTCACAATTACATTTTCACATAGGGCCAGGTGCTTTTGGACAGTTTTCCCCTTAATAAATAAAATAATCATTAAAAAAGTCCATTTTATATTTACCTGAGTTATCTTTGTGTAATATTAAAATTTGTTTGATGATCAGAATAAACCAAGCATGACAAATATGCAATAAAAAAATAAATGAAATCAGGAAGATGGCAAATGCTTATTCACGACACTGTAGATTAAGTTGCGGTGGTCTAAATTGCCCACACGTGTTAATGGTTTTTTTGCTCCATATGTCAGCCCTGCAATAGACTTGTGACCTGTCAAGAGTGTACCCTGCCTCTTGCCCAGTGACAGATGTGGTTGACTCCAGCAACCCCCACAACCCATAACAGGAAAAGATTTTAGGATAATGGCAGTACCCGCTGAGTAGTGAATATCAACTTTAAAGTTATTTGATTTGAGCCCAAATTTTTGATCACTTTGCATTTCCTGTTTTCTTTACATATTAGCTCACTACATGGATTTTGATTACCTGCAGTATATATACTGTATATTTTACTCTGTCAAATATGAGTTCACTGAAGCAATTTAGGAACACCTTTATTGCTGCAATATATTTTAACTTGCTTCAGGCAAAACACAGCTGGGCACCACATGCCTCATATATTTGGTGCATTCCACAAACCATTCACAGACAAGATACTGCTCCCATCTTCATTTTACTTCAGCTTTTCGGCTAATTGTGGTCATTTCTCTTATCCCAAGATTTATATCATTCACTGTATCTACAGGCTGCACCCATCATCAGACAATTCATTCAAGTTTTCTTAAAAGAGATTAATGTTGTCTAAAGTGGAGGCAGTCTTTGTTCAGATAGCAGCAGATGAATGCTGGAATGCTTTTGGTCTTATCATGTTGTTGTCACGATCCAGCCTCTGCAGGCCAAGCCCAGAGGAAGGCGAGATGTTGTGTTGAACTTAAAGGTTTGTATGAGTCAGGTTTTAAATTAGCATTTATTTTGTGTTTGTTTACCAGTTTAAAGTCACACACAAGCAACCCCTGTGAGTACAAGTATGTAACTTTTCATGTCTACATTCCTCCTGGAGCATTTTTGTGTTGAATTATGGCACTGGTATACTTTGCAATCTAACTATGTACTGCAAAGCTCTTGGAAATGTCATAGTCTTGAAAAGCTGCACTTTCTGCATTTAATCAAAAGGAGGCATTGTTTTTCCTATTATAGAATATTTTGGTTATGTTCTTAGAGTTATAAGGGACTGTTTGTAGTAAGTGTTCTGCATTATCTTATATCCCATTCATTTATTGTTTCTTGCTACAGTAACTGTACTTCTAAAAGTCTTGTTCTTTCTTTCAACTGTCAAAATATCCACACACAGTATATCCATATCCTTACAGTTATTTTATGATTTTTTTTGTACTGTATCATATAGGAAAGTTGGTACATTTAGGAAAGTTAGATTAGTCACTCTGCATAATGAAGATAAAACATTGAATCCAATAGGTAGACACATTTGAACAGTGGTGTAACCACCAGCCCACTCATTAAAATATAGCTGGTGTTTCTTTCATACCCAGAGCACTGGGAACACAGGCGACAACAGTACGACTGGCTGTCTGTCAAAGTTTCCAGCAGTCAGTTGTAGTCAACGGTGAGCACAGATCTGGTTGTGATTACTATAACGGAGCCAGTAAATCATGACGCAGCATGAGACTAATTTGTGGTGGAAAAAAAGAGACCTGGCCCTTTCTTTATGGAGTCATAGTTAACTGCAAAAGACACATTAACATGTGCAAAAGAATGTTTCAGTGGCACAGAATCACAGTGGAAGAAGTAGCCACAAAAAGAGAAATCTATTATTATACTGAGCTCATGAAAAAATATACGGATTGGTAATATTTTGAGAGAAACATAAATATTATGGTTTATTAGTAAGGTGCTGTGCCAGTGTGAGGCTCAAGAGCAGCATCAGTGTTTTTGACATTGATCTCTGAAAACCCTAACAGAGAGATGAGCAGCACTCTTCTAAAAGATATTCTCTCATTTGATGTGTTGATGTTGGTGGTGGAGAGGCTTTACAGAAATGAGCTCATAGTGACCACTAGTCACATTGGTTACATCTACACATCTGGGCTATGATGACTGTAAAACTAACACAGCTGGCTGCTTAAGCTGTTTGCACCTTAAGCTGCTTGTGTTTCTTTCTGCAATTTTCTGATGCTGTAAGAGATTGTTGAGAGTAAACACAGCATGAAGGAACTCTTAAAGGCTCAATGATCTGCTTCTTTTCAGTAACACACCCCTCCCAAAGACATATCATTTATGCATTTTTTCCCTTAATGTGTGTGTGTGTGTGTGTCACTGCACTGAGAGCCCTGATGCATTGACTCAGTATTTTTATTTGCCTTACACCCAACAGGAAAAATTGGAAAATGGCACTACTTTTTGTTTGTTAAATCTAACAGCATCCAAGTCAGATTTTTCCACTCTGCTTGGAGGCCTAGTGAGTCAGCATCAATGAAAGTTTTAGGACCATCATGCCCCCTGTGAGCCAAAATCCAATGCTACCAACATCAGACAGATAAAGTGGATCATCTCACATATCGTCATTCTAAGACAGAGAGAAATCTGCATTTATGCTGTAAAACCATAAAATGTCTGACATGGCTCAAAACAGCATCCTTCCAGAAAGGCTTCAGGGGTATGGCGTAACTAATAGGCATTGTGAAGACTCCTTCATTTTTCAAGTCTCCCATACAACACAAACAATGTTTAGAGAAGTGCTCAGTCTGCCTCTTAATCGTTGGCTGTTGAGATGTTTTTGTCTCTTCTACTCTGCTTTTCAGTTTTAACTCCTTTCAGTCTATCTCTCCAGGTCAAACGATTCCCTGGCTTCACAGCAGTTCTGTGGTGGCTCCACTAATGGCGCTGTAATTTTGCATCTCTTTGAAGTCATCCCCGACCGTTGTGTTACCTGAAGTCTGCGCTTCTCTGAGGTTTTGGGATGAGGCAGGCTAGCTACCCTCTGCAGCCTAATTAAATGTAATTGCTCCATTTTGTAGTGGTGCCCGTGTGGAGAGGGGAAGCCTTGTAATAAGGGAGACTGCATGAAGGGTCCAAGGATCACAGACGCCAAAGAGGAGCCACGAGGAGACGATCTGAGACGCTTCCCCCTCTGTCGCCTCCTCTGTCCTGAGCAGACCTAGTCATTACCCCCACCACTCTTCTCACTCTGGCTCTTTTGCTCCTTTCCTCTGTTGCTCTCACACCCGCTCTTGCTCCTTTATCCTCTCTGTCATCATCACTCTTTCATCCATTCACAGTCATCCATGTGCACAGCAGTAGTATTGTGTACACTATTCCACTCTCAGACATGCTTCATGTGCAGTTAATTTGTTTTTCACGCTGATTTAAAATTTTGTCATCTGGACATGAAACAGGGATTCATGTCGCTGCTTGAAGATGAATCCCGTGTGTGTACAGGAAGTGTCTGGTATGATCTCTATGGCATTCCCTCAGGTGGCGTCACAGTTGTGGGTGTAAAAGCTGGAATTCTTGGAATCCTTGAAGCACTTCTGGGTCTCCGTAACTGAGTCAGACACTGAAATGGGCTGTTTAGACCCCTGAAACCGAGTGGTGGAGTGTCAGGAGACACATTCTTTCCGGGAAAGAGGAGAGGAAAAAACAGAAATTACAGAGCAGGAGAGAGACAGCATGACACAGAGAAAGAGGGAGCGCCAGCTTGACCGTGACCCCATGAGATGACAGGCTAACAGGGCATGTGTGATGATGTGTGTGCTGTAGGTGCAAAGGTGACTTAGATTAAGGGATAAGCATCATTCACCCTCTCTGTTGTCTCTTTTTTGGGGAGGTGCCAGAAAATCTTTCATTTGAGATGATGACATTCCTTCCTGCTGCTTTAGTTCTACATGTTTTTCCTGCGTCCGGGTGTCCGCCAATAAGCCTCCGTCGTCTTCCTCCTAGTCCACCTCCTCCACCCGTCTTCTCCACTCAGTGGTGCCAGTGCGTCTGCCACACGGCCCTGTTAAGGCTAATGCGACACAGGCTCCGGATCACATTTCAGTCTCACATGAGCAACCCCCTACTTCATCTCCCTCCTTTCACCCCGCACCCATTTCCCCTCTTCTAAGCTGACCGGGCCTGGCGCAGGAAGTATACATTTGATCGGAGAGCACAGATCAATAAAAGCACAGGATCCCAAAGCCATCATTTGGTGTTTTATGATCCAGGAAAGTGTCCGCTAAATGATTTCTCTGCTTGTTAAAATAGGTCCGTGAAGCTGGAAATGGTTGGCAGCAGCCAAGTTTCTGCTCAGATGAAGAGGGAGCATGGGGCAGTGTGTGTCTCTATGCGTGTGTCTGCTTTCCTGACAGTGAGAGTAAGGGTCTCTCGAGGAGCAATGATAAAAGCTGAGGAGGGAAACATCAAAAGTACAGTGGGGAACTAGTGTGGTGAGATCGCACACAGCGCCGGGCCTGCTGTCTCTCTCATGACCTCCCTGTCATGTGGCTTCCATGAGAACCAAACATCCAGCCACAGTTGTTTCCATACAAAACCAAGCAGCTTTTGTGAGCCCAGTGATTTTTTCCCTTTTTACTACCACAAAGCTAATTGTTTGGCTGTTCCTGCATGACCACTCTTTTCATCTTATCATGTGTGAAAGTTTCACAGGGTGGCAGATTGGATCACTATTATCTGTTTTAGAAAAGCTTCACAAACTTCACAACTCTGTGACACAGATTCTCTGTCTTTCTGTCATACTCTGACATACCTTTTTCTGGTAGCTGAAAGATACCAAAGAACATACTTCTTCTAAACATTATTGTTTTGTGTGTGCTACTGCTCCATAAATCTGCCAACCTGATCACACTCCCGTTCTAAACAGGGGGCATAGCCAATTAACGAAGCCTACACAGTAATTAGCTGTCTGCGTGTTGAATAACTCCTCACTCCCAGTTCCCATTAGTGGCTTATAGCTGCAGAGGTTCATAATTATACCATGAATTGTATATGTGCTTGATTCATAATTATACCATCTATATAATTATAGATTCATGCTTCCTCTGCAACCTGTTTTGACACATATTTGGTGAACTCTTGTGATCAGAGCTATTGGTGTGTAACTGTTATTGAGTCAGGGATTTCAGTATATCTTTCGGCAAATTTTTTTGTTGTTTCCAAACACTGGATAAAAAAAGTTTCGGTATTAAAATGTAGAAATCATCAAGCCCCCTTTTCTTGAATGAGACTATCTATCCCTGTGAATGGTTCTCGTTTAT
>OMLM01014146.1:0-17068 GCA_900302695.1 Helostoma temminkii | reverse complement strand
GTAGGGTACTACTCTGAGCAGGTCTGTAGAGTTGTGATTGCACTGTAGGGGGCGCTACCGTTGCTCTGTAAAATGCTGTTTATTATGAGTGGGTGGCGTTATGGGATATTCACTGGTACATCTCCACCAAGAAATTTATTAGGTAAACAAAACTTAGTCTATTTCTGTAGCATACTGCTCAAAGAAGGCCAGTAGAGTTCCATATGAATTACACTATAGGGGGCGCTAGCTGCATCAGTCCTAAAAACATGATTGGTTCCAAAACTAAAAATGCTACAGTGATGAAACTTCACAGAGAGCTGCTCCATGATGAAAAGCTTCACATCACTCGAAGCAGGGCTGTAGAGTTCCATGCTAATTTGCACTGTAGATGACGCTAAGGTAAAGGGTTATGTTTTCAGCTATATATCTCCCAAACTGTAAAGGCCACAGTTCTGAATTCTACTACACTGCTGCCGTTGTGCTAACATGATTCACATACTAAACAATTACAGCTGTCACACCACCGTGTGGCTAGTAATGAACTTGTAAATTTGGAATCTATGCTTCTATACTACATTCTGAACAATATTCCTAATGCACACACATCCTGTGAATATGTGCACACCATACTGAATCACACATCTGCTGGAGTGTTCAGGCTGTATTTTGTTTTATACTGTACCATGCTGGCATCGCTACATTGTTTAGAACAGTAAATCTTCCAGTAGTAACAGCTGCAAGCAGCAGCAGCAACAGCTTGCTTTCAGCAATCACACGCATTTTCTGTAGGAAATGCACATTCTAGTTAATAACAATAGTAATAATAATATATTTTAATAATAGCCCGGGGGAAATGTATTCCCCAGGAGTAAACTTTATTACTCCCCAGTTATAAGCTGCCTTTGGATTACTGGTGAGATATCTGTCTAAAGGAAGTCCAGTTGCCATTGAGTTCACACCTCTTGAATAACCATGACCTGGATAACATAGAATCTTGTTGCAACTACTTACAAGTTTGTGAAAAAATCTATAGAGCAGGTTAATTTTAATTCTAGAATTTTAACACATGAGAAATCAGGTGGAATAGATATTTGTTTGGCAGCTCCAAATGACAACCAGCAGGCTACAAAGACACAATAGACCAAGATTAGCAAGCGTTCCAGATTACGACTGTGGTTAAATTAAGTATGTTTCAACTTACTGCACTTCATACTACCTCCTCTCTACAAAGGATGCAGGATGTGCCTGCTGCACATGGAGAAAAATGTAATGTTACCATGATATATCATGAAAGCCTAATGGTGGATATTTTAAGTAGTCAAAAACTAATAAAAGGTATATATGTAAGCATCCTTGCATGTTCATGACACATGATTTCCTTAAGCCCAACCTTATTAAATCCATTACCAAAGCAATGGAAGGGAGGACAATGTCCTTTTTCCTTTTCAAGATAATGAACATTTTCTTTTTCACTTTTTCACACTACACTTTTGCAGTTTTCCGCTCTTCACATTGATCCTTCAGGCAATATGCTTTGTTTGCTATCCCTCCACCCATGCACATGGATCCTACTTAAATATTGCAGCCTAATGATGTAAGAGGATTGGCACATCAGCATGCATGCAGGTATTTTGTGTAATGGACAGGTTAGCTAACTCAGAATTTTAAAATAGCATGTAGTTATATCACTAGAGTCCTTGAAAATGTAATGAGTATGAGGGTTATTTCAGTCCAGAACCCATTGATGGCCGCTGTGGTTGGGTGGTTGGGTTGTCGCTTTGACACTGTGAGCTAACCCCTCACATCTTAAGATGTTGAAACTGTCTATAGGAGGGGTGGCTAACCCTGGTCCTCGAGAGCAACAGCCCTGCTTGTTCTCCAACTCTCCCTGTCCCTGATTACCTGGATCAGGTGTGTTTAGCCAATCAGAAGGTGTAACGGCAGGGATGGTTGGAAAACAAGCAGGGCTTTGGATCTTAAGGACCCGGACTAGCTACCCCTGGTCTATAGTGCACAGTCACCTGTGTCACTAATGCAACATCTGCTCCAACTGCAAGTGAACTTAAATAGTAACTGTTACATAAGAACCAGCCTGCAGTGCTACCTGCTGTGAGTCTGCCTGTTCTGTTGTCCTGTGGGCTTTTGATTTCAGCTGATGTTCAGCTAACTCAAGTAGTTATTGATTTTTAAAAACATTACCAATTCATGATGTAGGGCCACTAGAACCCTCTGCCCTGTAGGCTGCTGTCTACTCTATAGACTGCAGTAACTACTGCAGACATAAAAACCTGTGATTCTTAATAGTTTGAAATGGTCCCATAAACCTGTTAAATCAGTTTGTGAGTGGGTTAAAAGAGCAGCATGGTGCACTGAGCGTCCAGTCATGAGCTGACCAGTAATAAAAAGCAGAGCTGGAGCTGTGCTACATACAGTAAAAACAACTAGAAAAGGCTGCCCTCTGCTGCTGAAAGCATGTCCTGTGTGATCTGGCTGTTACTCTTCTGCTGTTACCTCTCACACCCAGACTAAAATGCTACAGTAGGCTAGAAAGATTAGCATTTCACATGTCCAATATGACCAGGATTTACTGTAGATTTTTCAATTTATACCCCTTTTCAGCTAAGATTTATGAATCCCAAAAGCAATTTTCTCCTCATTCTCCTGACTCCACCCTCTCCTCTGCACACAGTAACATATGCAACAAACCCTATTTACCTGTAGAATAATCCATAGAGTGGATTCCTGGCCCACCAGAAGTGTATGAATCGCTAGTTTTAAATGGGCTCTGTCCACTGGAATTACTGGTGGTTTTATTGTCCAAACCAAACAGGCCTGAACCCTTCTGGTTGTCCACAGCTGAACCCATCCCAGACTGGCCAAGAGTGGAGCTGAGGCTGGTCTGGAACGGTGGCAAACTGGAACCCTTAGTTCCTCCAATCCCAGACTGTGAGAAGCCTGATGGAGAGAAAAATACAAGAGTTAAATCCTCATGCTATGAAAATTACATCATGTTAGATTTTACTTGGACAAAAACGTCAAAAGAAGGTATTATTTGGTAATAACCAATAACTAGAATGGTGTATAAAATCAATCAGGTTAAGTGATTATAGCACTACTACTAAACATAGTCAAACATAGCTAGATCTATTCAGCTTGGCTTTATCATGAAAATTTTTCAAAAAATGTTAGGATTCTGTTAAAATGTAAAATTAAAACTTGAAGCAATGATGTGACAAAACTTTGTGTTCTAACAACTGGGAGCCTCCCTTGTACGTTTTGCTTCATAAGAAGCCAAATGTTTATAGTGGGTGACAGGTCTGGACTGCACACAAGCCGGTTTAGCTCCTGGACTCTTTAACTGTGGAGCCATGCTGTTGCAATGTGTGCAGAATGTGGTTTGTCATTGTATTTTTGAAATCAGAAAAGCCTTGCCTAAATAATGTGTCATCTGGATGGTAGTATATGTTGCTCCAAAGTCTAAATATCTTGTTCTGCGTTAATGGAGCCTCCACAGATTTCCAGGATGCCCTCAACCCATACTTATAGTACACTGACACAGCCTGTCAGGGATGCTCTTTGTATAACCAGTCATGGTAATGGCATGTTACCAGTTCCTGTAATTAACTATGAGATGTTCCACCAGGATATGTTTCTGTAACATTACACAACATTTCCTTTCTTCTTACCAAAGCTTCTGGAAATCAGTATATAATGTATTATTAAAAAAATATAAATATATAAAAAGTAAATTAAAAAAAGAAATAATAAAAATATAAGTTTTCAGTTTTGTCATCAAAAGTGCAGTTAGTGTTTAAAGCTCCCTTTTAATGTCCTGCTTTGTTTGTCATCTGGCTACAAAAAGACAGAAGTGAAGATTTTGGTTGGTGAGGTAGTGGTGTTCTAGGTAAATAGCATGTGCTCTGGGTGTAACGTGCAGTTCGTGGGTCAGAGTTTAGGCAGACGGAGAGATCCGGTTAAAAACAGAAGGATCAGTTCAAAGTAAAAACAGGTTTTGTAACCTATAACTCCCCTTCTATAAAACAAAAGCTTAGTCAAAAAGAGACAAAAACAGATAACAATCTCCCAAACTTACAAAAAAAAACTAGGTAAAAAGGAGAAAACAGGTCCAGAACAGGTTTAGGGTTGATAACCAAAGAATTCAATGACATGACAAATGACAAACAAACTGGCTGGAGCACGACAACAGGAGAACTGTGTTGACTATCTGCCAGGAATCTGAGGGAAATGCTACACTTTTTAAAGGGAGTGACACAGGTGGACACAGTTACATTAAATCGAGTGAGCACAGGTGTGCATGTTTGGCTGAAGCGAACATAATAAAGAGCAGGGGAAGGACTTTTTAAAAAAAGCTAACTGTCATGTCTTTTTCTTCTTTAATTTCTAACACTGTCGACACAGTTTTGATACTCTGCTACAATCAACAGGTTTATCTGAAGAGTCTGTTTATGTAATATTATTAGATAGAAACAACAACATTGTCTACATTTTTTAAGCATATAAAATGTCTGTTGAGAATTTTGAATGAAAACACAGCTTGGTCTAGTTTTTATCATGACAACATAGTGTATGTACAGTTGGGCCCAAAAGTATTTGGGCACTTAACCTTAATTACATCACTACAATTGATTTGAAATAATCAAAATGTGATCAAAGTGTAGACTTTCAGCTTTAATTTAAAAGGTTTCACAAAAATACGGCATTTACTCAGCCATTTTAGGCAGAGTGCCACCATTGTCAGGGGATCAATAGTATTTGGGCAAAGTGACATTATTGTAAATATAACCTGAATTTTTAATATTAGGATGAAAACTTTACCAGGCCTTCACTGCAGTCATCTTTAGTTGCTGCTTGTTTGAGGGTCTTTCTGCTTCAGTTTTAACTTCAGTGATTAAAAGCTGCTCTAATGGGTTGAGATCAGGTGACTGACCGGGTCACTGAAGAATATTGCATTCCATTGCTTTCAGGAAGTCTGTTGTTTTTAAAGTATGTTTAGAGCAGTGGTTCTTAACTATGGTCCTCAACCATGGCCAATTTGTTTTTCAGCTATATCTGCCATACCCAGCGCTGATTACCTGGATTAGGTGTATTCAGCCAATCATAAGCTATATGTATAGGGGTAGTGGGACAGGGTTGAGAACCACTGATTTTGGGGCATCTATTTGCACTGTGAAGCACTGTCCTATCAGTTTTGTAGCTTCTGGCTGAATGTGAGCAGAAAGTATAGTCCTGTACACCTCTGAATTCATCTTGCTACTTCTGTCAGCAGTCACACCATCAGTGAGCTTGTTCCACTAGCAGCCATACATGCCTATGCCATAACACTGCCTCCACCGTGTTTGACACATGATGGTTTGGATCATGAACTGTTTCTTTCCCTCACCATACTTTTCACTTCCCATCATTCTGGTACAAGTTCATCTTGGTTTCATCTGCCCAAAGAATCTGATTCCAGAACATTTTTACATGTTTTCTGGCAAAGTATAATCTAGTTTTCCTGTTCTTGAATGTAACCAGGTGTTTGCACCTTGTTGTAAACCCTCTGTATTTACATTCATGAACATATCTCTTGATTGTAGATTTTGACAATGATACCTCTACCTTCTAGCGTTCTTGACTTCTGCACTTGTCTCCTGTGGTCCTCCAGGTCTTTCAATGTTGTTGAGCTCACTAGAGATTCTTTTTTAAGAATGTACCAAACTACTGAATTTGGCCACACAAGGTTTTTGCTATATCTCTCTTGTAGATGTATGTTATGTTTTGTCAGTATAATGATGGCCTACTTCACTTGCATTGAGAGGTCCTTGGGTTTTGTATGGGTAGCTCCAGTCAAACAGCTGCCAAATGCCAACTCAATACATGATATTAACTCTAGACCTTTTATCTGCTTCATTTGTGTTGAAGTAACAAGGGAACACTTCTAAGGAGAGGAGACCACTTAACCAGTCTCACGAGAGTGTTTGTTTGGCTAGAACCTTGTACATGTTTTAAGCCTTTTCTTGCTAATATGCAGTCTATGAACACATGGAAAGCTGTGCCCAAGTGTCAGAACTGTGCTATATCTAACAAGCACCGCCTTCACCCTCACCAGACAGGTAGTCAGAGCTGAAAGCAGCCTGTCCAGGTGGGTCTTGACGTCCGCCTGACGACATCATCCCTGGACCTAAAGCAGATGAAGAACATTATCACCATCATCAACAAAAACAGAAACATAATTTTGTATTCTACTTTACCAATCAATCATCACAGATATTTGTCAAAATGTATTAATGTTTCTGCATAGAACAATAATTGAGGAATAATCACTGACAGAAAAATGAATAGGTGATAAGAAAGAACTGCTGGTAAGGTCTAGGTCCCCTTGTAAGGTTGAATGCTATGGTAAGATTTTTATAAGCTAAGTCACTTCCTTACTTACATATTCAGGTGTAACATATCTGAAAAATTTAAGACATAAGACCAAGGCTGCATTACATTATTTAATTATTTCAGGCAAACACAACCTGTATCCTGCAGACTTGCATTTAAAACTCTCACCACAGTGACACAGACAGAAAACTGCACCTGAATGTGCCTTTCACTCTGCTCTGTCAGCTGTTTGCCCATCAAACAGGTCCTGCTTCTGCAGCCTGCAAGTGCATCTGAGTGTGTTTACATCTTTTGACAGCGAGGCGAGCAGACACAACACGTCGCCAAAGGGACTATCACCATGGTTACACAAGAGGAGGACGACGGCATCTGCTGGTTCTCTAAGCAATGCTTGCTGGCGGCGGATGGGTCTTAGAGGATAGAAACGCATGCACCACTCACTCAGACACACATACCAGGACACACACAAATATACATATATACATGCATACACATACAGTATTCATACATTTGAAAAATAAAAATAACATGTTTAATATTATTATTTGTGGAAGAGAACATGCTTTATGATAAGAGAAATCAAAACTAAGATACAATGCATTGACTAATGTAAAGACAAGATTGGCACTACTACCTCTATTAATTTCCACAAAGCAGGCACGTTCTGTGCAGCCATTTTGCAATCACCACAAAATATTCAGTCCCAAATGTTGCTGTTAGTTAGAGATGTTCCCATACCAACACCGCTGTCATGTACTCATACTCGTACTTGTAACATAAAACATCTCCGATATCACTTTACGTCAGAACGTTAATCTCATATTGGTGAGCAGGTAGGTGAAGAGGGAGAAATATCATTAGTGTGTAGAGTTTTTAAGATACAGTGTTAGCCATCACACACAGTACAACGAGACTGCTAATGCCAGTAGCAGCAACCACCACTGTATCAAACACTGGAGAAGTGAAATAAAATGTCCAGAGACAACCCAGCTCATAATGACGAAGCTGTAGAAAATATCAGCCCAGGTATGTAATTTCCGGCCATTATCACATCCCTGACACTGTCTTTTAACGCTGGAAAAGTCATATTCGTGAAAAACCAAATTCACATTCAGTTGCAGGACGTTACCAGCAGTGTCTCCCCACTCAATTTAACAGCACAGTGGATACTTGAGCATTTTACTCTTGAGCAAATCATGTTTCAAAAGAAAACATTTCTGGGATTGCCCACCAGCCAATCCATACCTCCAGATGTGGGCCTTTCTGTTCATGTAGTACATTGAGACAACAGAAAAATATGATACAGCCTATGAATTATGCTGGACTGCCTAGCTTGCCATGTGTCACTCACACCCTACAGCTGCTGATAATGAGGTTCTGTTAACGCAGAGAAGTGTTACAGATGTGTTAAAAATCCGGTGCAAAATAATCTTAGCCTACTCCTTCCTGGGAGACTTATATTAAGTGAAATGCGATGGCAGTGCCATGTTTGTTTACCTGTGGAGTTTTATGTTACTTTTTGGATATGAGCTATAGTCTCCTGCTTATTTTATTTTTGTTACAGTCAGAAAGCAAACAACATCTGATTACAGTGTTTAATGTTACTTGACTTATATTGTAATTGCAGTTTTTATAATAAAAAAAAGGGAACTACTTAGTACTTATATTGGTACTAACAGTACGGTATTGGCAAGTACTCAGATTTAAGTACTTAAATACTAAATAGTGGTATTGGGACATCCCTACTGTTGGTTTGCTGACTAATTGGTGTCTGGTGGTGCAGTGATATTTACTGATATATAACTAGATAAGTACAAGTTATACCACAGTGTGAAACTACAAAATTAAAAGCCAAAGTTCTATTCTCAGCATTATCAGAAAAAAAGTAGTGTAAAAGTACTCATATATAATCATTATGGCATTTATAGTCCACCCCTAGTCCTATATTATAATGTTAATCTTGAAATTGCAATATGCAACCTTTGGGAACAAAGAATGCAGAAGCATAAAAACTAAGTATTAATCCACCCAGGGCGTCAAATACTGATGCTGTGTCAATACATACATCTATGGTTAAAACCCGTGGAGACTCGCACATGCCCACAAGATACTCTTTTGTGTCATGTGACACTTTGAATGGTTATAGGGTAATATCTCCACACTCCTGTCAGTATATCTGCCGATATTTGGAATTTTTTAAATATCGGCATTGGCCGATAAGTCCTTCCTGTGAACTCTGGGGGATGTTCAGTACATTGGAGAATTTGTTTCCAACCCCTGACTTATGCTTTTCAGTGACCTGTTCTCTGAGTTGCTTGGAGTGTTCTTTTGTCTTCATGGTGTAATGGTAGCCAGGAATACAGATTAACCAGTGACTGGACCTACCAGACACAAGTGTCTTATACTGCAATCACTTGAGACACATTCATTGCACTCAGGTGATCCCCATTACACTAATTGTGGGACTACTAGCACCAAATATGTGGACTGTTGGATTAGGCCAATTTTGTGTAGGTAATTTTAAAGGGGGTGAATATTAATGCAAACACTGATTTCACCTTACATATTTTTGTTTAATTGACATTACTTTGTAGAAACATGTTTTCACTTTAACATTATTGAGGTATTTTTCTGATTTTTATTTTGTCAAAGTCGCCAACTTATATTGACCATGATTGATTTATAATGTCAATAAAAGCGTGCGACATTCAAGTGAATACTTTTTATAGGAACTGTACATCAATAGTTAATTTTTTTCATTTAGGTTTTAACAAATATTTATTCATAATAAATAGTTTCACCAATTTTCTGTATTTCTGATACACTAAGTGCTTTTAATTTGATTAATTTGTAACATCTTGTCTCTGTTACCTGATTTTACTGGAAGAAATGAAAATACTGAGGACAAGATGCAAAAAATCAGTATTAATGTTGGTGGTTGACAACCTAAATCATCCTAGATGTTAGCTGAATAAATATAACTGTGTTAATGTTATCCTGTAACTCAGCTTCTCCACAGTGTTTAACAAGATGTGCACCGTAAGCATCATGTTAGCAGAGCAACAACAGCAGCTACAGCAGCAGCAGCAGCATC
Source organism: Helostoma temminkii (assembly GCA_900302695.1). Taxonomy (NCBI): domain Eukaryota; kingdom Metazoa; phylum Chordata; class Actinopteri; order Anabantiformes; family Helostomatidae; genus Helostoma; species Helostoma temminkii. The sequence goes on along the minus strand of OMLM01014146.1, from coordinate 7,605 downwards.
TATTACCTTGGTTGAGGTTGAGGTCAGCAGCTTCACTTCACAGAGCTGAGCTCCTCCTATAGTCTTAAGAACTTAAGACAGGAATAGCTTTTGAATCAACAATCCTGCCCTTTTGTTCTAGAGTGTACTAACCTTGTATCTGCCAAGCCCCAGAAGCACCAATGGTTGAGCACACTAGCCTTCTACTTCAGTATTTGACATCAGTGCACCACTTGTCTGTAAGTAATAGGTACTCTATTCTGGGGTTGCATTTCGAGGGCCACTCTCCTTTGGATAACTATATGAGAGAAAGGTGAGGGACTGTTCTGCTGTTGACAAGACATCTGCCTAACGTCCTGTCTCCACAGAAAAACCTATCCATGCTACTTTCTTGTCCCCATATTTCTCAGGGGTTTGTTTCAAGTCAGTCAAGTCTTTCATATATCAGTCTGGATCCTCAGAATTGCCCTTCATAAGAGAATCTACTGCATTCACACAATTCATGCATACTGAGCTTATTCCACTGTGTCAGAGAGGCATTCAGGGGTTCTGTTATACTACAGCACTTCACTCCCTTATTGTGCTTTAGACCTTGGCTGAAATGCTAGTTTCTATCAGATGTATTGAGGGGAAATGAGGACACATATTTTTAGAACGGAGCAAACAGCAGTGTAATGGTGACTATCATAAATAATTAACAAGTGCGCAGTCAATGTGGTTTAGAGCATACTGGCTCTGGTGTGTTTGTGAGACCAAGGGCTCAGTTTTAGTGCAGGTCTCTTCAAAAGCAGGTCCTACCCAGTGATCCTCAGCATTAGTCTGATTTTTTTTAGGCTGCGCCTGCTTTTGTAATTTTCCTGACACTGGGTGAGCTTGATTGCCTTGGTGTGGGAGAAAAGACACGGTCTGAGCTGTGTTTATGCAGATTAGTGGAGTATTGCAATTTTGGTGCACAGTTTGGACCAAAATTGCGGTGCGAAAGAACATCCCTAGACCTCCAGACCTGCGTCTTCAGCTCCATCAGTTTAGAACAACAATTTTATTAAAAGCTAAAATCCAAGCCATGTGAAAAACATTATAAAATCAGAATGCTGTTTTGCAGTCATGTTTAAAAATAGATGCAGTTGTGGTCAACAAGTCTGCAGAACCCTACATGGATCCAATTGGTAGAACTGTCCCTGCGTGGACCAGCAAACCTCAACATGAACCAGTCTTTTAATGAAACTACATCACCTGACCCATAACTAAACACAGGCTCAGTACTGCTGCTGAACAGTGAAGGATAAAGCTTAGCAGAATACCCTCTGCACCTTCAAATAAAATAAGAAAATGCTGATAGTGCATAAGAAATATTCAGTAGCTGCTGCACCAATATAGATCAGCTGCCTATAAATTCTATTTTTGATCATATAGATTTTTATTTATTATTAAAAGTGTAATGTCATTTTGTTAATTTTGGAACATCTGTTGTTACTGAGATGAACTTTCTCTCCACATCTCAGTCTCTCTCCCTCACTTGCTACTCTTGATGTTGAGAGGAACTAAGAAACACTATCGCTGGTCTTCAAAACTATCTTTGGACATGCCTATAACGCCTTCACCCAGAAAAATGATGTCTGCATTTTGACTGCTCCTCCTCCTGATTCCTGCCAGTCACTCCTTCTACATCACGTCTGTGTCTTGTATCTAGCGAGAATGGCAAATATTCCAAGACTGAAACCATTTGTATCCTCAGCTCCCAAAAGATTAAAAAATGTACTCAAAAGAAAAGGTGATGCAACACAGTGTCACTCGGTAACCCTAACACAGTAAACATCACTCTGTCCCAACATTGTTTAAGTGTGCTGGAAAACTCCCACATGTGTAGAAATGGAGTTTGTACATGAGTAATACTACTGTAGGTTTTAATGCAGTTTTATTTGTTATGACCAAATGTTACAGTGCAACAATGCTACTTATACTCAAATTATTCATGCATTCTTTCATCTTCTAATCCGCATCCCAGCCAAAACTCAAATTAATTATCTGAATATTTGTTCTACAAGTGTTTATAAATACTGGTAATTATTTGTATTTTGTATTTTGTTTATAGAAAATTATTACCATTTAGTTAATGTAATAACTTTAGTTATGTTATGTTATGAATAAAACACTATTAGCATTACTGTGTCATAGAAGCTACACACATGAAGAAGATTTTAAATGTAAATGAATGAGCAAGACCTGATTTCCCGGTAAAGTTTTCCCTTTACTTTCTGCTCTTATTCTTTTTTCCTCTCCCAGGCATCCACACTAACACACACACACACACACACACACACATTCAGTATTCACATGCATGCACAATCATAACCCAACTAGTCCTCTGAGGACATCAGTCAGGACGAAGACTCAAGGTCAAACATCTTTATTTTCCATTTTGTAATGGTATTTCTGCATCACTGGACTGGAAGCTTCTTCAAACTTTCTGCTGGTAAAAACAAATCAAAATATACAAGCAGGGACACACCACGAAAATAGTTTTAATAAATACAGTTTGACGGCCTGACCACTGAGCCAGACAAGGACTAGTTGTACTTTTACATAATTACCCTGAATACTGCAATGCCATGTTTGAAAAGATGCTAGGCGGACCTTCTTTTTTAGCTCTTTCTTTCTTTAGATAATATTCAATTGGTATGAAAGGAAAGGAAAACAACGTGAGCATTAAAACATGGGTTGTGTATAATGATCGACATATATATCACCGATATTTGGGATTTTTTAATAATTATTATGTTCTGGGCCGGCCATGGCAAGGTTGGCACGCTAGATAAGAATCTGAATTGCACATGACCCATGTTCTTTAAGACATTGTCCAGTTTCCTGCGGTTACAGATTCTACATGGCTACAGTGTTTCCCCTAGGTTTACAGTATAGGGTGGTAAAAAGTAAGTGCAGTTTTGTTGTACAGGAACATAATTTTCAGCAGACAGGATTGGCTTACCTGTGTGTGCGTGCACATGTCTCTGTGTGTGTGTATGTGTGTGCATTGGGGGGAACTCCACAGATAAGATAAATCAAATGCCGTCATGTAAATACGATAAATAGCATCAGGCCATTTAGTTTGGCTAATAAAAGAACAAGACCTATTTTATGGGAAGGTAACCTTAAATCTTGTGTCTAAATGTTGTGATCTGGCGTTATATAAAAATAAAATTAACTTGACCTTCTAGGCAGGGCGGGGGGTGCCGTTGGCGGGGCGCAGTGCCCCATCTATATAATGGTAGGGGAAACGCTGGGCTACTTCACATAAGCTCATGATTATTTAGCATACCATGCCAAACACAGTTAAAGGCTATTTTCTTATTACTGGACATGTAACTAACACATTTCTGCTGTCCCTGCTGTTAGCTACACTGATGAAACATTCCCTACTTATTCCAGTGTTTTTGTTTTGTTTTTGTTTTTTTGTAGATGGTTCAGCAAAAGAAAATGAAAAGCTGCATTAAATACTACCTCAATTGTTTAACACTTTTATTCACGTTTTTAAAAAAATATTTATGCATAAGAAATGTTCCTTTTTTACTGTAATTACATGTATCATATCAGCCTATCAGCCATATTGATTTTTCAATGTCAGCATCTGCATTGGCCATTAAAAATCCCATATCGGTCGACCTTTAGTTGTGTGTGCTTTTAAGCACATCTGAAAAGGTTTTCTTAACAGGTTTAAAGATGATGATTTATGGTATTTCTGTAATTTATGTTTTTTGACTTTATGTTGAAAAAATAATAACCACTAGTTAATGATGGTTGTGATGATGATTTATTTCTGCTTCACTTTTGCTGCATTAATTGCCCGGATCATTTGTTTTGTAGCCGGAAAGTTGATGTAGATGTTAGCTGCCAGTGGGACTTATCTCATCAAAGATACGTTTTGCTAAGAGCCTGACTGAACCACATTCCAAACCAGATTACGTTTGTTTACAAACCCTAACCCTTATGTTGGGGCAAGTCGGAAATTTACTATTACTGAATATTTCCATAAAATGCTCCTCCACAATTTTTAACAACTACATCCAGTTTGTTATCTGGATATCAAGAGTACTTACTTATTAAGTTATAAAACTTTTTTATCGTTTTGATGCCATGTGGTAAAGGTTAGGGAAAGATGGGATGAGGAAGTAAGTAAATAAGTAAGTAAAGTTTAATTATATAGCACTTTTCACAGATAAAATCACAAAGTGCTTTACAAAATGTAAAAATATAATAAAATAAAAAAACGACATACAGGCAATAAAGCACATTAACAGGCAATTTTAAAACACAAAAAAGAGCCCAGTCAGCTAAAAGTGCCCCTGAAAAGAAGTGTCTTCAGCTGCTGTTTAAAAGAATCGACAGAATCAGCCATGCGTAGAGACAGGGCTGGGCGTTCCACAGTCTTCGAGCCACTGACAGAAAAAAAAAGGAAAAGAAACTCGCCCCGAGTTTTAAAATGGGTTTAAGGGACCAAAGCAGGTTTTAAACTTATGACCTCAATGCTCTGGAGTAGCTGTAAGGGGTCAACAGGTCAGAGATGTACTCAGGAGCTTGGCCATGAAGGGCTCTATAAGTGAGCACCAGAATTTTTAAATCAATTCTAATTTTAATTGGTAACCAGTGTAGCAATATAAAACCGGTGTGATGTAGGCTCCTCTACTGGTTCCTGTTAAAAGCCTTTCTGCTGAGTTCTGCACAATCTGGAGACAATTTAGAGCATGTTTGTTAAAACAAGTTAAATAACAACTAACAATAGTCCAAACGAGATAAGATAAAACCATGTATGATCATCTCTAGATCCACACTGGACAACATTTTCCTAAATTTTGAATTATTAGATAAATTGATCAAATACAACACAGAGGTCCTGAGGCTCGACTGAACAGAAGAGACCAAAGAACCAAGGTGTTGCCTGCGGAATTTTCCTATCTGGTGCAATGGTCTTTTTTGGATTTAGTTGAAGGTAATTGTTACCCAACCACTCCTTGATACAAGACAAACATTCCAACAAGCTAGACAACAAGTAAAACTCTGACTCTTTGAAAGAACAATATAACTAACTGTCATCAGCATATAAGTGATAAATAAAACATGTTTGAAATGCTGGATAATCTGAGAAAGAGGGTGATGATGCAGAAGAGTGGAGTTTGGTTTTTTAAAACACTCTCTATTGTCCCTGAATGCACCAAACATACTGGGATGATAGGCAGGTAACACTAATGCTACCATAGCTAGCACTGAATATTATCATAATTGTGGTCATATTTTTCATCTTCAAAACATTGTTTACACTGACGTACAGCACAACAGTATGGAAATCAACATGACTTGACTTTTGTAGAACAACTATATAAACTATATATAACTATATAACTATATAAACATAAACTTCATAAACATCTAGAAAGTGGTAGAATTACTGGTAAACATTACTGGTAGAATTAAGATTCTATAGTCTCTAACTTATGCCTTTCTTCACAGAGGTCGGAATGCAGGGCTATCTGCTCATTTGTTTGGGGCTTTCTGAAGTGCACTTTGAGATGATGGAGTGCACCATACAGAGGTTGCCAAGACTGAACCCAGTTACACTTCAGCTCACAGCAGGCAACCAGCCTCTGGGCCAACCTGCTGCCTCTATAATTGGATGAGCATCTTTTGGGTCAGTTACAGTTGGGCAACAAGCTTTATATACTTTGATTTAAATGTTGTGCTTGTAACATTAGTATTTTATTACTTCTATTTTAAGTATTTCTTCAGTGATAGTTATTGTGTTTTCTGCCATTTGCTTCCATTTGTCACAAGGCAACTTTGAATGAATGCGTTTGACCTTTTCATGAAATTGTAGAGCAGCCAGTGTAACAAGCCTACTGGAAATGCCACATGATCATAAAGTAAATACACAAAGTCACATGACTAGACCAATATAAACTTGCTGATGTTAAAGAATCAGGTTGCATTTCAATCACAGAACAGGTTCAGAAACTACCTGCATTAGTTCCTGCCTTTTTTCATAACACTCATACCTCTGGAAAGAGTAAAGCACTTAGAATTGGAGAGAAGGGAGGGATGAGGAAGGCAGCAAAAAATAGAGTGATGAAGATGGAAGAGGGGCAGACAGAGAGGACATAGACAGATAATGGATGCCATGGGCTTTTAGTAGTCATAAAGGCCTAAAAAGGTCATGAAGTAAAAAAAAAATCTTCAATTAAAACAACTCCTGAATGCGACATATTGTATTTTAAATATTTGTTGTGTTATATTGTATTTGTATCTGGTGTAGCATAAAACACTCAAGATTAAGATGACTGCTAGAGTACATCAACTGTACTATTGTGGTATTAAAATCTAATATTTCTATTTATGTACAGTTCTGTGCAAAGGTTTTAGGCAGGTGTGAAAAAATGTGGTAAACAAAGAATGCAAAAAATTTATTTTCATAAATGAACAAAATGCAGTTAATGAACAAAAGAGAAATCTAAATCAAATCAATATTTGGTGTGACCACCCTTTGCAGCAATTCTTCTAGGTACACTTGCACACATTTTTTGAAGGAAATGGGCTGGTAGGTTGTTCTAAACATCTTGGAGAAGTGACCACAGATCTTCTGTGGATGTGGGCTTTCTCACATCCTCCTGTCTCTTCATTTAATCCCAGACACACTTGATGACGTTGAGATCAGGGCTCTGTGGGAGCCATGGCGTCACTTCCAGTACTTCCTGTTCTTCTTTACGCTGAAAATAGTACGATTAATGACTTTGGCTGTATGTTTGTGGTCGTTGGTGGTCCTGCAGCAGAATAAATTTAGGACCAATCATACGCCTCCCTGATGGTATTGCATGATGGATAAGTATCTGCCTGTATTTTTCAGCATTGAGAACACCATTAATCCTGACCAAATCTCCAACTCCATTTGCAGAAATGCAGCCCCAAACGTTTATGTGTACCTGGGTCCCACTGGTTTCTGCCAGTTCTGAGCTGCTGGCACTGCTGGACATCTTCCAAATTACGAAGGGTAATAAGCTTGATGGGTCTTTCATCTGCTGCACTAACTTTCCTTGGCCGACCACTGCGTCTACGATCCTCAACGTTGCCCGTTTCTTTGTGCTTCTTCAAAGGAGCTTGAACAGCACATCTTGAAACCCCAGTCTGCTTTGAAATCTTTGTCTGGGAGAGACCTTGTTGATGCAGTATAACTACCTTGTGTCTTCTTGCTGTGCTCAATCTTGCCATGACATGAAACTTTCACAACCTCACCTTGGTAGCAGTTCGTCACCCAGTTTTAAGCCTCCTACACAGCTGTTTCTGTTTTAGTTCATGACTGGGTTTCAACCTACGTGTGACATTGATGATCATTAGCACCTGTTTGGTATAATTGGTTGATCATACACCTGTCTATAATCCTACAAAATCCCTGACTTTGTGCAAGTGTACCTACGTGCATAAGAATTGATGCTGGTTTGAAGGCAAAAGGTAGTAACACCAAATATTGATTTGATTTAGATTTTTCTTTTGTTTGCTCACTTTGCATTTTGTTCATTTATGAAAATAAATGTTTAACACTTCCATTTTTGAAAGCATTCTTTGTTTACAGGATTTTTTCACACC